>JABUQX010077163.1:0-24902 GCA_015478945.1 Trachelipus rathkii
GTTTTCAACGGTAATATCTTCAGCATGTGAAAAAGTAATATTTCGTATTCACATATTTTACACATTGTAAAAAAGCAAAGAAGAGAATTTATTAATTGTTTTTAGGTGTCTTAAAATAAATCTGTTCGTTTTTTTAATGAAATTTTCAATTATTATAATTTTTCTATACCAAATATATCATTAGTTCTGAAAACCTTGTTTTAATTAAAAAAAGGATTTTTAATCTTTAAATTACGCTTTGGCTTAATTTTTCACATTTACAAATTTAGAACTTTCTTAAACAGTACCACCAGTTGTAATTTGCAACATTTTTGAAATTATTTTGTTAAATCTTAAATTGATTCAGATTTGTCTTAACGGCTATTTTCAGCGATTTGAAAAAACAAAATAATGTTGTTTCTTTGAAATTTGCCAATTCAAAAAAAAGCAGGAAAAAAAAATACGACGAGAACGTTTTAATTGTTTTATGGTGTCTTTAAATTGGACTTTTAATGAAAGTCTCTCATAGTTTGTTTTATAACCAATATTTCATTAGTTGTGAAAACTGTTTTAATAAAAAATTTTTAACTTCTTTAAAACAAATTTATGCATTTAAATTTTCACGATTACAAATTTAGACTAGACTGCTTTTAATAAGATAGCGGATTTTTGCGCAATTCAAATTTGAAATTATTGCGGCAGGGACGGTTGTAATTCTTTATTAAAATTGATGTTAGTTTTTTTAAACGGTTCTCATTTGTCAGCATTGAGATACAATAAATGTGTGTCATTGAAATGCAATGTTCAAAACAGCAGAAAAAAAGTGTAATTTTAATTAGTTTTATCGGGTGGGTGTCTTTAAACATTGTACGTTTTTTTGTTAAATGATGAAATCTTTACAATTATGTAATAAACTCTACATAAATTGTGCAAAACCTGTATGTAATAAAAAAACGAAGGTTATTTGCGTGATTAGCATACTAAAATTACTATAAATTTTAGGATCTCTGTTAAAAGTACGATGTTCTTTTTTACCTAAAATTTCAAACATTGAAATTATGGTAAAATCTTAAAATTGAGTTTTTAACGGTATTTTCGCAGCATTTGAAAAAAATAATGTGTTACTGCATGAAAATGCTATTTCAACAAAGCAGAAAGTGTAATATTATATATTTGGTCGATTGCATATAACATGTTAAATGAGCGATTTAATGGGAATTCAGATAGATTTATATTTAGAGGTAATACCAAAATATTTCAACTTAGTTGTAGGAAGGAACCTGTTTTAATAAAAAAAAATTTTAACTTCTAAATTAGCGCTTTTCTTAGAAGATATCCATTAGGAGTTGATCATTACAATAAGTTTTAGAACTCTTTTAAAAGTACCAGGTAATTTTTCTATACTCAAGTTTGAGCCCTTCCCTGTATCCTCAGAAATTTAAATATATGTTAAAAATTTCTTATATATATAATTTTATCATCGTTGTTAAAATAAAGTCAAAACGGGTGTTGTGCAAATAATTTGTGCAGGCAATGTGATGAGAAAACGGTAGGATCGGGATAGATGTGTTTTCAGTAATGAAAGATATGCAATTTTCGAGTAAAAAGAAAACGCAGTGATCAAGGAGGGGAGAGAGGAAATTTACTCAACATTAATTGCTCTCACCAAAATGTGGCGTACGTCTTGCCCAATGTCTCTTATTAAGGGATTTGACGATTTTTAAGGCAATTATGACAATATATCCGAAATAAATTTGATTGAGCATGATCATATAGATACCCACCCAAGGCAAATTCATATTCAGACGGCATTAAGTTGTTGAAAAACCTAACTAGACCACCTGTTGGGTGTCAACGTACTTTGCAAAGAGAATAAGATAAATAACTTATCTAAAAAGATAATACTGCATTAAGCTCTTTAAAGCACTCAAATTGCACAAGTGTAGGCTTACAGAATATTTCCTTCGGCCCAGTGATAAAATATAGATACATAAACTCTAAAAGTAACCAGAGCAAGGTGATGGCCTCTAATCGCTACTATATCCAACATTCTCCGATTAATGGGGGATTGCAGATTAAATTGCTCTAAAATTGACATGTTATATTTGAACCATAAGAAGAAAGTAAAAGTATCTATCGACAGGCAAGTTTGAAAACAACCACAAGGGGCTGAATTGGTTCATATCCGGTCGAAATGCTAAGTTTCATAGAGTAGAAAGCAAAAAGACAAAAAAAAGAAGAAATTGAAATTAAATAATAAGTTGGTAAATGTGTGTAATTAAGACTGACGCTTTCTCTCATAAATAGAATAATTTGACCAGAATAATATTGTTAAATTTATAGAGGTACATACACGAGAAATCAATTCGTCAAAATAAAATTAGTTATAGTAAAATAACCTGTTTTAATAAAACAAAAAACTAAGTTAATCATTCGAAATTACGTCTATTAGCTTAATTTTCAAATTAGCAGGATTTGAGAACTCTTACAACAAGTACATTTTTTCCCATAAATTTCACAATTGTTGTGCAACAAAACTCTAGATCGTTGCAAGAGTAGATCGCTAACAAAAGTGTAGATAGGCTATTTCAAGCATTTGAAAAATTTATAAAATGCCAAGATATTACTCATTTAAACCAACTGCAATTTCCCAAAAGCAGGAAAGAGAATTTAATTAATTGTTTAGGTGTCTTAAATTGAATTTAAGTATTTTTTTTAAATGAAATTTCAATATTTGTTTTTAATATACCAAATATTTCATAGTTGTGAAAACCTTTTAACTTAAAAAATTTTAACTTTCTAAAATTACGCTATATAAATTGATCAGAAAAATTTCTATAAAAAATTTACAAAAATTTAAGAATACTTGTATTTATGAGTACGATTTTTCCTAAAATTTCAACATGTATGAAATTGAATATCTAGATAAACATCATTATAACAAGTCATAGTCTTAAACGATTTTCAGCACTAAGGTTGAAAACATAATAAAGTGAATTAGGACTATTACAAGTTGAAATTGACAAATATTATTCACATGTATTAAAAAGAACAAATTGAAATTAGTTGATTATTAAGAAGTAAGTATAAAATGTGGAGCGTTTTTTAAAGACTCCGGAACTGTTCAAAATGATATAATCTCATTCTCAATATAACAAAATATTTGGAAGTTAGGTTAGTGTTGAAAAACGTATTTAAAATGAGAAAATATAGTTCACAATGCTCAAGAGTATGACTAGCTCACGACATATTATTCTGTAAATTCTTAACGGATTAAAATGGCATCCTAAATTAATAAACAATACACCATCTTTATTCCATTCACAAATTTTTCAACATTCGCAATTATTTGTAAATTCTTAAAATTGAAGTTTTTTAAGACCCGAAGATAATATATATTTCTGCGTTGGTTGAACCAAAAAAAAGGTAGTGTCTCTCATTTGAACAATTGCATATCTCCAAAAGCAGAAAGTGAATTAAGTATTATAGTTTTACGCTGATCAATTGAAAGATTAACGTTATATTTACGGTGGAAAAATAATACACAAAATATTTTAAGTGATTTTATATTTACAAAAGTTTACGCAACAATATCTTTACTGAAATGTCAAGATCTGTCTCGCAAAGAAGACCCTGATAAACTAATAAAATATAACACTTTCCTAAAAAATTGACACTCAGCTTCTAATAAATACCTCTTCACATTACAATTAGATATAACTAAAGTACGACTTTCCAAAAAATCTAGTTCAACCAATCAGATGAAAATCCTATTTATTGTTAAATCTAAATAGAATGTGTGCTAATCAAAGGAAATATGGTGATTTTTGTGGACATTTAAAAAAAAATATAATTATGTTGTTTCATTGCAAATGCAATTTCAAAGGAAAAACGCAGAAAGAGAATTATCTACACTACATTTCGGTTTGTTTATGGAGTGTCTTCAAACTTGACATTCTATCTCTTAATGAAAATTTCAGTGGAAATATTTGTTTTAATTATTAACCAAATATTTCATTAGTGTTAAAACCACATTCCGTTTTTAATAAAAATTTTACTTCAGAAAAAATATTAGTCGCTAATATTGTTCACTATAAATCTATCTGACATCCAATAGTCACAATTATTAGAAGTCTATATGAGAAGTGACGGGATGTCTTCGGCTAAAATTCAACATTATGTCAGGAATTTATTTGAAGTTAATCTATAAAATTAGCAGGTTGTCCTTATACGAATATACCTTATCACCAGTACAAGTTTCGAAAATCAGAAATGTGGTATGAATCAGAGTGCCACGATTTTCACATGAAAAAGCCAGAAAGGAGTCAACTATAAGGTTAAGATTTGTTTTAGGGGTTGCTAATAAACTAGACTGCTTTCGCATGAGGATGTAGTAATTTCAAAAATATTGTTTGTTATAAATTGAATAAAGTTCCAAAATATTCATTAGTGCTCTGTAAAACCCTGTTTTATTATAAAAAATTTATATAACTTTTTCTAAAATTACGCTTTGCTTAAATTTCACATTTACAAGAAAATTACTCAACTAGCAGATGTTTCATTTTTTTCCATTGAAAACGAACGGGAGTGAGAAACATTTGTTATACATCACTTAAAAAAATGAAGTTTATAAACTGAGAGATACAATAAAGGTCTTCAGAGCAATCTTGAACAAAATAATGATTTCTAACTCTAGAAATGCACAATTATATTTCAAAAAGCAGAGAACACAAAAGCAGATAAAAATTAAAGTTTGAGATGATATATATAAAGGTGGACTCTCACTAATCTCTCTAGTACGTTTTTTAATGACACACATATCAATCCTTGGAAATATTTGTTTTTAATACTAGGTGGTTTCACAGATTTTACAGAATATTTTAAAACCTGTTATTAATAAAATAATTTTAACTTCTAAAATTATAGTTTTTGCTCTAATGTAAATTTCATATTTAACAAATTACTAGGAAACTCTATCTACAAAGGAAACACGATATTTCAATCTCTAAAGATCTGTCAATCATTGACCCTTATAAGGTTGATTAAATTCTAAAATGGTGTAGCGTGACTCAGAATTTAACCACGCTTAGTGATTCAGACAGGATTTAGAAAGAAGAATTAATAACAGATTGGAAGTATGTCAAATGAATCAAGTTTCAAAACACGCAGAAAAAGGTATAGTTGTAATTAATAGATTTAGTAAGTTTGCTCTGTTGATAAAATCGACGTTTATTTAAAATGCTGACACAACTCATGTTCTTCCGAGTCTCCAAAAAGAATATAACCAGGGTAATATTTTTAATCGATAACGTTAAATTCATAATAACATTTGGCATTAAAATTAGGGTTGTGAAAGAACAAACTGTTTCGACATTACATCAATTGTAGAACTCTTAAAAGTACGGATTTTTCCTAAATGTTCGATATGCAATGTGTGAAGGCTATATATTAAGACGATTAAATGGCTTAAAATTTGTAAGTTCTCTTTTTATGAGGTAGTTTCCGAGCATTATACAAAAATATAGCACTCAGTTATCATCTCAAATGCTAAATTTTCACCAAAAGCGAAAGCAGAATTTATTAACATTGATTTCCTCTCAAAGATAACAAAGGGCATTTATATAAATGAAAGGTTCTTCTATATATTTGTTTTCATAATATACCCAAAAGATATTGTACGAAGGTACAGCGATGGTTAGAAACCTGATTTGATAAAACCAATTCTCTAACATATCTAAAGACATTATACGCTTTATTCCTTACCGATTTTCCACATTACACAGAATTTAGTAAAGTCCACTAATAAGTACGGATTTTTCCTAAATTTCCTAACTATATGGAAATTATTTGCTAACTTTAGGTTATACTTCCTTATATTGATGGGCTTCTTAACAGGGTAGTTCTTCTTGCAATTTGAGGAAAAAGAATGTGTACTTCAATCTGAAATGCTATCGGAAATTTTTCATCCAGACAAAGCAGAATAAAGAGCCATTATTTAATGTAAATAATGTTTTAGGTGGTCTCAATAATACAATGAGCGTTGTGGGTTAATACGATTAATTTGCCTGCCCAAGTATTGGTTAAGTATATATATATCACTACCAAATATTTTCGGGTATAGTAAAATGCCTCATGTTTTAAAATAAAAACACTTCCCTTAAACTGTCTAAGACTCCTACGCTTGTTATTGCTTAAGAATTAATGTGTCGGTACAATTACAAATTTAGAACTCTTAAAAGTACGATTTTTCCTAAATTCAACATGGTGAAATCTACTTTGTTAAATTAATTGAGAAGGTCCAATCTTCAAACACGGTATTTGGTTCAGTGCATTGGAAAAAATTAATATGATGTTCATTGTCAAATAGCTACAATTTCAAAAGCATAGAAAAAATTAAAGAGGAATTTTTAATTGTTTAATAATCGAGGTATGTCTTAATATGATCTTTCTAATTAAATTTGAAATTCAATATTTGTTATTTTATATACCAATATTTTCATTAGTTCTGAAACCCTAGTTTAATATAAAAATTTTAACTTCTAAAATTACGCTTTGCTTAAATTGTTTAAGTTAAACAAATTTATAGAAACTTTCATAGTTATTTTTTATTCGCTAATATTTTTCAACATGTTGAAATTTATTGTTAAATCTTAATAATTGATAGTTCTTTAACAGTCCGTATTTTCAGTGAGAAGACAACTCGAATTAAAAATAATAGTGTAAAGCTCCTTGTTTCTTTGCAAAATGCAATTTTCAAAAGCAGGGAAATTGAGAATTTATTAATTGGGTTTTCTAATTTCACCCCAGTGGTTGTCGATAAATTGACTTTTTTTAATGAAATTCAATATTTGTTTTTATTATAACCAAATATTCATTAGTGTGAAAACGTTTTAATAATATGAATAAATTCTAACTGAGACTCCTCAAAAAATTCACTGCTTTTGTTTAAATTTATAATGTGTCAGCTAATTATACAAATGTGAACTTTAGAAACCTTCCATTAACAAGATAACGAGTGTTTTATCACTAAATTTTCAACATTTGAAGGAATTATTTTTGGTTAATTCTTAAATATTGAAGTTTATACATTTTTTACAGCATTCTTTGAAAAAAAATAATGTGTTGCATTATAAATGCAATTTCAAAAAAGCAGAAATAAAGTAGTATAAATTTATTATAAGTTTTTAAGGTTGACTTAAATTTTTGTTTTTAAGTAAAAATTTTCTAATAATTTGTTTTATATATATAGCCAATAGTTAGACTCGCTTCATGTGATTGAGTATGGAGAAAACTCCCTTGTTTTATACATTAACTGAGAAATCAACACTTTATGAACTTTCCTATCATCAACTAACGCGGTTTTTATCTCTGAATATTTTGAGCCAATTACAATAAATTTTATGTCTAGTAGAACTCACTTAAAAGTACTTCAGATCTTCTTTTCTGAAATCTGTCAAAACAAGTCAATTTATGAAATTATTTGTGTAAAAAATCTTAAAACTTGAAGCGTAATTTACATTCAAATTGTGGTATTTTCAGTCAGATTGAAAAAAAGTGAGATGCTCTGTTCATTAGAGAAACTCGCACTAATTTACCATTATACTTAATAGAGCAAGAGAAACCGTGAAATTTATTAATGAGATTTTTAAGAATTGTATCTCCTAACTATATAATTGAAGAAATACTACTTTGCGTTTAAAATAGGAACTCGCATATTTCAATATTTTTGTTTATATTACACTTCACAAGTTCTACTTAGCGAGGTCTCCCCTCACGCAGTGTTTTGCCCCTCTTTTTCGTGGATTTGAAAACTTTATAACTTTCTGATAAAAGTATATATGAACGGCTTTTTTACTTAATATATGTTTGTGACATTACAAAATTTAGAATGCATCTTATAAAGTACGAAGTGTTCCTGAAATTTCAACATTTGGAAATATTTGTTAAATCTTTAAAATTGAGTTTTTAATGTATTTTAAGCTTTTGAAAAAAATAATGTGTATTTCATTGAAATGCAAAATTCTATGGATCAAGATAAAAGAGAATTATATATTGTTTTAGGTGTCTTAATGACATTTTTTAATGAATTTCAATTATTTGTTGTTTATTATTACCAAAATTATATTCATTTCGTGTGAAAACCTGTATTTAATAAAAATTTTAACTTCTTAAAATTACGCTTTATTTATAATATTTTCACATTAACTTTCATATAAATGGTAGAAAATGTTTATATCAGATTTTTCACCTAAATTTTCAACATTATATTTGAAATTATTTGGTTAATCGTAAATTTTGAGTTTAGTTTTTTTTTAACTGGGGATATCTACCACCATTTGTGAAAATATGAATGTGTTTCATATTGAAATGCAATTCCAAAAAGGGAAAAGAGGAATTTATTTTTAAAGTTGTTTTTAAAGTGGGCACTACTTTTAATGATAAAATTCAATATTTTGTTTTTATTATAACCAAATATTTCATTTTTGAATTTTGTCAAACCATTGTTTTAATATAAAATTTTAACTTTATATAAACTTTACATTTTGTTATAATAATTTAAAATTCAAATTACCCTGTTAAATTTAAAAATTCTTAAAAGTACGATATTTCCATAAATTTCAACATTTGACAATTGGGATTTGTCAAATCTTAAAGATATTTCGTGATTTTTTAACAGGTATCTTTTCAAGTCGAATTGAAAAATATTATGTTTTTCAATTTACATGCAATTCAAAGCAGAAAGAGAATTGTATTAGAATTGTATTTAGTGTCTTAAAATTGACGATTTTTTAATGAAAATTGTCAATATTTGTTTTTTAGTATCCCAGGAATTATTTCGATTAGTTGTGAAAAACCTGTTTTAAATAAAAGAAGTTTTTAGTTTCTAAAATTACGTTTTGGTTAGAATTAATTAAATTACAATTTAGAAGCTCTTAAAAGTTACGATTTTTCCTAAATTTCAACATTTTGAAATTATTTTTTTAGATCTTAAATTGATGTTTTTAACGTTTTATTTTTAGCATTTGAAATAAATAATGTGTTTCATGTTTGAAATGCAATTTCCAAAAAAGCAGAAAAGATAAATTATTAATTGTTTTATAGGTGTCTTAAATGACGTTTTTTTAATGAAATTTCAATATTTGTTTTTTATACCCAAATATTTCATTAGTCGTTAAAAAAGCCTGTTTTTAATAAAAAATTTAACCTCTAAAATTACGCTTTTTCTTAAATTTTCACATTACAAATTTAGAATTCTTAAAAGTACGATTTTTCCTAAATTTCAACATTTGAAATTATTTTGTAATTCTTAAAATTGAGTTTTTTACGGGTATTTTCGCATTTTTGAAAAAATAATGTGTTTCATTGAATGCTATTTCAAAAGCAAAACAGCGAATTGATTAATAGTTTAGGTGTCTTAAATTGACGTTTTTTAATGAAATTTCAATATTTGTTTTTATTTATACCAAATATTTCATTAGTTGTGAAAACCTGTTTTAATAAAAAAATTTAACTTCTAAAATTTCGCTTTTTCTTAAATTTTCACATTACACAATTTTTAGAACTCTTAAAAGTACAATTTTCCTAAATTTCAACATTTGAAATTATTTGGTAATTTTCTTAAAACTTGAGTTTTAAACGGGTATTTTCAGCGATTTGGAAACAATAATGGTGGTTCTCATTACGAAAAATAGTAATATTTCAAAACAGCATGAAAAAGCTGATATATTATTTAATAGATTGTTAGGTTTAGTGTAAATTGACGTTTTATTAAATGGTATACATTTCTTTTATGTTTATTAGGTATATACCAAATATTTCATTAGTTTTTTTGAAAACTGTTTTATATAGAAAGGATTTTAGCAAATGAAAATTACGCTTTTTCTTAATATTTTCACATTACAAATGTAGAACTCTTTAAAAAGTACGATTTTTTCTAATTTCAACATTTTGACAAAAATTAAATTATTTGGTAATTTCTTAAAATTGAGTCTTTTATACCAGGTATTTCTTAGTGCGTTTTGAAAATATGACATAAAATGTGTTGTCATTTGAAAATGCCCAGAATATTCATAAATAGCAGAAAAGAGAATTTTTTATTTGTTTGTACATTAGTTCAATGATTTTTGGAAGATGTTCTTTTAACTGATTATTTAATATTTTGTTTAATATACGAACAGCAATATCAAAGATGTGCATAAAAGACTCATTTAATAAAAATCATGTTTTAATTTCCATAATTACTAACGCATGTGTGGCCTACATATTCTAGTTTTTAGAAGTATAAATACTTACACATGTAGGGCCTATGTTTCTGTAGGGCTCACATATTTTGTTTTAAGGTTTAAATTGTAGGATCTACATATTATGCTTAGTAACTAT
The DNA here is from genome assembly GCA_015478945.1 of Trachelipus rathkii. Lineage (NCBI taxonomy): Eukaryota > Metazoa > Arthropoda > Malacostraca > Isopoda > Trachelipodidae > Trachelipus > Trachelipus rathkii. The sequence goes on from JABUQX010077163.1 coordinate 10,360, forward strand.
AGGTACTTATACATACAGGGCCTACATATTATTTTTATCGACTCTAAATACTTTCACATATATGGCCTACTTATTCTACCTTTACGCCATATAATTATTTACACATGTAGGTACTACATATTTTGTTTTAGTGCCTGTAAGTATTTTTAAATATTTAATATACATATTGTTTTTATTACCTATAAGTACTTACACAATACACGTGTATGACATACATATTCACTTTTCAATGACTATGCAAACTTACATATATTGGGCCTACATGTTATTTCAATGAATATAAGTACTTCAAATAGTAGGGCTAACATATTCTGTTTTAGTGACAGCAAGTACTTCCACTAGTAAGGAATACATAACCTGTTTTAATGACTGTAAGTACTTCTACTAGTAGGAACTACATATTATGTTTCAGTGATTCTAAGTACTTCCACTTGTAGGGCCTACAAATTCTGTTTTAGTGACTAAATATTTCTATTAGTAGGACTTACATATTCTGTTTTAGTGGCTGTAAGCACTTCTTCTAATAGGGACTACATATTTTGCTTTAGTGCCTGTAAGTACTTCTTCTAGTAGGGACTATATATTCTGTTTTAGTGACTGCAAGTACTTTCACTTGTACGGCCTACATATTCTATTTTAGTGACTGCAAGTACTTCCACTTACTTGCAAGGCTTACATATTCTGTTCTGGTGACTCTAAGTACTTCTTCTAGTAGGGACTACATATTCTGTTTTAGTTGCAGTAAGTACTTCTACTAGTAGGGACTACATATTCTGTTTTAGTGACTCTAAGTACATCCACTTGTAGTACCTGCATATTCTATTTTAATGACTCAAAGTACTTTCATTTGTAGGCCCTAGATATTCTGTTTTGGTGACTAAGTTCTTCCACTTATAGGGCCTACAAATTCTGTTTTAGTGACTCTAGGTATTTCTACTAGTAGGGACTACATATTCTGTTTTAGTGCTTATAAGCAATGGCGAGTTGCCATAATTTTAACAAACTGTTATTTGCTTTGCCATAAGGGTTAGTTGCCGGCTCGTTTTTCCTTTTAATCAAACGACAAAATAATTAAATACCCATTCGCTCTCCTAAAATAGTTTTAACTATCCATTATCCGAACCTGCTCCATTTCACCACTGCTTATAAGTACTTATGCATTTAGGGTCCTACATATTAATTTTAGGCCCTTAAATATTAAAATAACTATATATCATATATTAGTAAGTATATAATATATAATATGTTTTATGTTTATATATATAATATCATAATAAATCTGTATTATACATACATTAATATTTAATATTAAAGATATTAAATATTTTATTTAATATTATATTTAATATATATATTTAATATAATATATTATAATATATATAATATATATATTAACTTATATATATATTAATATATATGTATATTATTTAAGTCATATGATTCAAAACATTTTCGCAAGATCAATATCACAATATATAATTAAACCCACGTTTTGAAATAGACTAAACATCTTTAAATATAAAAATAACTATTAGAATATATTAAAAATAATATACTGAAGCTATAACATATGTTTCAATTAACAAATGAGTTCTTATTTTATAACATAAATTAATATCAAAATTTTATTTAATTTTATTTGCTTATACATACATATAATTAGTATAAAATAATATACTATATATAAACCTTTATCCAATTTAACTTAAAATATTATTTGAGTGAACATATATGATATTACCTTTAAGGTCTCAATATATAATAATTATTTATATGATATTTAATATTAATATATTGTATTCTTTTATAATAAACTTTTCCCAATAATATTATATATAATTACGCTTCATAGAATTTAATCCTTGAGTGTTGCTAATTATCAATGTATTTTTAACGTAGTCAACACTTCCCAAAACCATGAAAGCGAGCAATTATGTAGCTACATTCTCTAGGTAGCAGCACGATATTTATCTTGGATAGTAAGTCCTCTATATTGAGTAAAGTAATCGAGTTGATTGAGACGACTAATATAAAGAGGAAGAAAGATGCTAGTTCCTAACTGCAAGGGAGAAAATCCTATCTGTGAAGCCGGTGTTAATATATATAATACTCGAAGGACTGAGCTGTCCAGGAGACCATGATGCCTCATAATATTTATATTATAAATATTAGTAATTATATATTATATATATATTATACCGAGAGAATAATGGTATCTTTCTGGAGTATTCTAGGGTTAAGAGTTTCGTAGACTCAAGTAAGTAAGTAATCTGGATCATACTGAAAGTAGCGAATAAATATAACTTTTCATGGGAGTAATGTTATATATCTAGAATTATATATATAATATGTTATATAATATATATATATAATATAAATATATAATATATATTATATAATATTATAATATTATTTATAATATATATAATATTATATTAATTATTATATAGATATTAAATATAATTATAATATATATTATATAATTAATATATATTATATATATAAGTATTATATATATATATATAAATATTATATATATATAAAATATATATATATATATATATATATATATTTATATTATATTTATTAATATTATAAGTGAATAGGTAGTATTATAAATTTATATAGTATATGTATATATTATTATAGTATATATATATTATTTTTAAGTAATATATTATATATATATATATAATATTAATAATTAAATATAATAATAATGCCTATATTATCACTTACTTTCATTGCTTCGATATATATGTACATTATTCATTATCTTTCCTGACAGTCTGTATATATATTAGTATATTAGGAAAAAAAAAAAATAAAGGTCAAAATTTATAATTATTTTATACTTGATAAAATAAATATAATTTGGGAAAGTTTTTTTATTATTCAAGGAAAACACCCAGGTACTTGGATATAGTTATGATACATAGGAAATGTTATGGTTTGTATTATTATCAATTATTTCTATGATCAAGTTGAGATGAAAAGAAGCTTAACAATAACAAACGAGCATAGAGGACCCGCATGAGTATTGAGGACTTCTACTGGCACTCATTTATCATATATAAATATATGTCTTCTATCTACGTACTATGGAAGTTGAGTGAAAAGAAGTCTTAAGTTAGATAGACTGTAAAACATGTATAGGACAGGGAGGAATACGGTATCATACAATGTTTTATACTACGGCCCTAAGCTTCTTTCTGGAGTGAATGCGCGAAAGGTGTTAATATATGAAATAATATATGTAGTGACTTATGTCTCAGATTTATATGAAATAGCCATTTTCAGGATTGGCTTTCGTTAACTGACGCATATGACAGTTGATAAACGGAGAGCATTAAATTATGTTGGAGAGTGGTGTCACACAAAGATAAACCTACTTCGGAACAATTCTGCTATTAGTTGTTCACAGACTATTCTAAGTTAATACTTTTTTCGTGAAGAGGTTTGAAAAGAGTAAAGCAAAGATGTGTTGTGTTGGAGTGTGAAATGCGGGAACTTGGATAGAGAGAGCATATGTGAATGACTTGCTATACGTCACTTAAAAAATGTGAGCAATTTTTAAAGTGAGAAGGGTATAGCGTTGTACAACCAGTAAGAAAATAGAACACTTTGTGAATTCTGCCGAAGTAATATCGATGAGACTATGCTCGTGGTAAATGAGATATAGAGGCAGAATGCTCGGAGTTGAAGTGTGGAATGTAAATGAGTATTTGGCAAGTTGCACAACATGCTAAAACTCTTTGACGTAGATGATTATATTCCGGTGCTATGAAATTGCGGGAGAGACAAGAATAAGTCTATCTCGTTCTGAAAAATATATAAAAGAGAAGTAGGTGAGATTTGAATTGGGTATACCGCTACTGGAAATCTCATTACACGGTGGGAAATTATGTAAAAGCAAGATTTGTATGCACGTATACCCCTTCCTAGTGTAAATATAGCTTGGTATTTATATTATTGTTTCGTCATTAATGTGCGTACAAGAGTGACTGAAAGGATGATTGGGTTAAAGAACAGGGCTGATTTAAGAGATTGGTAGAGATTAAGTGTTGGATTATATCAAATATTTATCATTTAAAAAAAAAAATGAATCATAAATTTAGAGGAAGAAAAAAAGAAGAATAACTATGAATAATATTAAAATTGTATTAATTAGGTTTTATAAAGATTTGCATAACAGGCGTTATAGTTATAGAGATTAAATAGTATAAGTATAGAAGCTCTTATGGGTCAAGGTATTTAGTGTTTATTAATATAGTTTGGTAAGGTTAGGCTTTACTGAATGATAATCAAAAATGTATGTATTATTGATATAACAGATAACGAAGAGTAGTAACGTGTACTAATGAAATAACAGTATATGGTTTAATATTCAAGCTGAGTGGGGTCAGGGATTTTAAGTATGTTTAATGATCCATCCTGGTTGATTAATAACAATATTTAGAGTCATATAATTAAGGAATGGTTATAATGAAGAATTAGAGAGTTTGAGGTAGTGGCGGAGGATAAGAATTAAGATATAAATAAAGAATGTAGTACAAAATTAAATAAAATGCGTGATCTGCTTCACAACTATAACCATATTATATCGCAGATTGGTATTATTATTTATTATTATGGGCTTAAGATTTTCCAGCAATAAATCTGAATGAGAGATATTGAAGATAGATTGGTAGATAGAGATAGTGTTTAAGTGAAGAGTAGGATTGATTTATTTAAGTAGAATAATATTAATAGAGGAGAGGTTAGGGTTGTGAGTGATGAATGAAACATATCTCTTACGGTGTGAATACGTTTAGAGGGTGAGCAATGATACAAAGTAGTTATCTTGATTTTAAAATATTTAGGATATATACTTAGGATGGTAAGGAACAGATTGATGCAGAGTTGATAGTAGGAAAGTAAAGTAGAATAAAGGCAAAGTAAAGGTAATGGTCATGGTGAGCAATTTATAATATATCGAGTTAGGTTGGAGATGTAAGGTATATAGGGACACTATAGAATCATTTTCAATTTATGATAGTGCACTAGAATTTCTTACATGAGGGTAATGTTGTTTACCGTATAAATGTAATTAATAATAATTGCAAATAGTAAGTGAGTACTATGGCTGGAATAAGAGTAGTTGATCTGAAGTAAAATAATTTGATACGGATCCAAATTCTTTAAGGGCGTGCTATGGAGATAAGGCGAGAAAGAAAATTTGACTAAAATGAGGAATTAACGTATTAGAGATGAGTTGTTATTGTGTGACGAATAAGCAGAATAATATGATAGAGTAATATAATATAATATGGAAAGAAGGGTAAGGGGAAGTACTGATTGAGTATGTTAAGGATGAATTAGTGTAAAGAGGATGACAGTCGGATTGCGTAATGGGAAAATGTATAGTTAAGGTAGTTGAGTGTGTGTGTTGATGTGTGTGTGTGGATGTTGATGTGTGTGATGTAGTGTAGTGTGTGTGTGTAGTGTTGTAGTTGTAAGTTTAGTAAATCGACCGTATAACGGGAGATCCAGAACTAAAAATGTTTGAACTTAAGAGTCCGTAAAGGATGTCTGGAGGAGATAAAAAAATGTAAGTATTGTATCAAGAGGGATAAAAAGAAAGGGTGCATAAATATACGGAGTGCAATAAGACGAATATTTAGTAAGTATGAGGGGTAAAGTGAGTATGTGATTGCCTCACTTCCTGTGCTCTACATGTATAACCCTCCACCTTAGACTGAGATTGATCTCTCAGCGAGATTTCGCGTGGAGTAACTCGTATGCGCGTGGATTACTGGTCTGACCATGAGAGACGAGAGCTCCAGAAGAATACAAAACATAATTAGGGACCAGTAATAAATCGAAAAAAACCCAAGCCTTAAAAGGCGGGGCGGTAAGGCGCTGTCATCACTTTTACTCTTTCTCCCTTTGTTCATGTCTTCTCATCTAATCATGTTCTGGTTTAACTCACGCGTGTGCACTAGTACAGAAAACTACCCTACCCCTACACACCCTAGCATCTGGTTGGAGGAAAGAAAGTGGAGCTAGTGAGTGACCTGCACTATGATATAGAATCGTATACTGATCAAATTAGTTAAATAGAGTGAGTCAAATATCTACCTGGCCCCAGGCTTGTGGGTCAAAACAACCATATACCCTCTTCCAAATCCTAATACTATCCGACTAAATGTCATCTTCATTATCATGTTATTATACACCCTTTCTTACTCAGCTAATACTCTACTCAAAAACTCATTTTACTCACTTCAAATACAGTTCGTTACTGACTCATATCCCACTTTTTCTTCTATACTCGATATATATTACTATACATAGTCACGTATTCATGTATATATATAATTTTCCATAACACACTCGAGTCACTAATATCATTCCTAGTCATTATATTTCAATGAACTATAATAGTATCGTACTTCATTTACATACTTTCACTAATTAATATTACTCATATAAAATTCACTATCCTCAAATCATTATACTTTATAATCTATGTTATATTTCCTATATAGTTAGTCTAATTTACTCATATACCTTTTCTATTCACACCACACCACTCTCTAATATAGATTCAATTTCCTTAACTTTTATCTAATTCTCTCACACTATAGCAAACCTATTATAATGATAAATGTTACCAATTACTTAGTAACACATTGAATGCGTTAGAACATCATTAACCTCTTAGTTACCATATTATATATAAAAGTAAAAGTCTAATAAATATATTATATATACTATTACGTTAACCTATAGTCCACTAAATCTAATAGATATTAACATAAATATATATTAACACAGTGAGTAACATACATATCAACTTCAAATGTTAAATTACTCATCTTTAAGGCCATGAGTATGCTGAGCCAAGAAACACTTAGTCCCTTTTACAAATGCTCATCGTAATTGTATATACTGAGATATTAAATTGACAAAACACAAGCTACACACCATTAACCATGCACCTGATATAATAATTTAAACTAATATAAGACCATGCTCTACAGCATACTTGTACATGCTCCGTTCCCTTTCATAGAAACATTTATTTCATGAGAGAATTTATGTTTTTAATCACACTCACACTTGCCAATACACTACATAGAGACGTTATGTCTGGCACCAGGCTGTCAAGTACATCCGAGCATAGTAGCAATATAAAACTACATATGAGAGAGGCGAGTATAGACTACATCTGACACACCTATAATTTCCGTAGACTAGCCTCTGACTGAGGCCGAATCGAGGCTAATAAAAAGTATTGCGCGAGCAACTTGCCTGAATCATTCACGATAGCCGTGATCTGGCAAACCAAAAGATAAATACGCTCTTTGCGAGCAAATTGCGGAAAATGAGCGTCTACTAAGCGAGAAACTTGCGGTCGACAGTCTACAAAAAAAGAGGATTGAACTCTAGCAGGAAACCAATATCATGCCGCGATAATGACGCTGACGGTGAGGAATGCACCCCCTCCACTCAACTCCATGTCTCCCCACCTCAAACATAATCTAAACGACGCCGAAATTTACGGGTGCCGAATTCTGCGGACCTAACAACCAAACAAAAGTTTGCAAAGGCGTTTGTTCCCAAAACACACCCGATCAAATATCCATAGTATATCACAAATATTAGTAATTTAAACCGAATGGGAGACATAAACATCGAACACCTTGATCTTATCTTTACTACTTATTGTATAAATCTCTAATAACTACATCATTAGATATTTATATAGACTATATACCTCAATGTTGATTTTACTTTATACTACATATATGATATATAATATATATATATAATAATATATTTATATATATATACTATAACTATAACTATAATTTTTAAATACTATTGGATTTACCTATTCATGAGCACCTACCAACCAAAACACCATAAATCCTGAAACAAGCGTATGCATATATATATAATATATATTATATCTATATTTCATAACTAGTGTGGTGTGAAATGGCAGAGGCACACACCCCATTAATATTAATCACAGATTCTTCTTCTCCCTCTATGCATGCTCTACCTCTTATGAATGAAAATCTTTTTAAATGATTTATATCCACATAATCCTCTTTATCTTGCTTTTAATTCTTTAAACGCCTCTGTTACCTTCTCACTTAGCAGATTCAATCGTCTAAATTAGTGACGCCTCTAAAACCGCCATTCTTTCGATACCAACAACTACCTTACTACACATATTATCCTCCCCCAACACTCTACTAGAACGGGATTCACTACTATAAGAGACTTTATTATGATATCTATGTTTCCATCTTTTAGTTCTATTGCTCTCGTTTTTCGCGCACTAGATACCTGCTATCCTGGCTGTTAATGAACTAAATTTTTGGAGCCATCAACTATTTAAGATCACTAACCAAAACAGTGGCCACTGGTATCGCGCTCTAACATAAAATGAAATACTAATCCAAAAACCCTTGAAAAACACTATACCCTATATATTGAAAAAAACTCTTTTATTTTAATCTATTTCATATCTTTCCAAAATTCTTCACGGAATTCAATCACTCATCTACTGATCACGTTCATTATGATCAGTTTATACAAACACAGTTAACTTCTCATCCTAATAACGCTGCAGATTAACCATTCTGGGACTTCAAGCTTTTCACTCTACCTTCTTACCCTTCCCTCCTTTCACTAATAACATCATCACACCAAAATACCTTATTGCTTCTTGCATTCCATCAACCCACACATTCACTATCACCTTCGTTACTACTGTTAATTATGTGCAGATTTTCAAAGTGTTCCTTTCAAAACAATCTCTTCACATCCCATTTCATCATACAAAACAATCTGAATCAATATGTACATTATTCTAAGCAGTATTCCCTTATTCTCAATCTTAAGCCTTTCGTGCTTCTTCCAGAGAGGCTTCCCTATTCTTGTAAGTTCATCATGCCTCCTTCCAACTGTTTCATTTACCTCTTATTTCTCAGCGAATATATTTATATTCTTTTTTAATCTTATATAATTTAATTATTTCTTTTGAGTCTTCATCAGTTGCTTTTAGTACATTCAACCAGCTTCTTTTTTACCTTTAAAAACTTGGATCACCTCTTTTCATTTCACCATTCGTGTTAACATTCTTACTTCCTTACTAGTAACCCACATTCTTCATTGCACTACTAACAATTGTTCCTTTCATTTGCCCCCAGATTGTTCAGTATCAACTTGTTACTATACTATATTATACTATAGTATATATATAATAATATATATTATATTATATATAATATTATAATTATATATATATATATTAGTATATATAATATATAATAATATATATATATAGTACATACAATTTTTGGTAGGCTTGAATTCGCGTGGCGAAATCGATTGCTCAGCTCCGGGGGGGGGGAGCCCTTCAAAAGAAAAACTACCCCGGGGGTGAACAGCTAAAAGCATCAATCCCCCTCCATCGCCATAGAACATCTGACGACAGAGCCGGACGCGACGCCAGGTCCACAGTGTATATAATTTGTTTTTCTAATACCTTATTTCCTCCTTTAACCACATCTCTATCTGGTTCTTCTTCTGTGATGGCTCCTTCTCCTTCGTCGGTGTGACATCGAAGAAAAACCCCAGGCCTCTTAGATATTATTGCCCCATATCCAACTACCTAGTGCGGACTAAACAGCAGTCAAGTTAAAAGTTTGTCTCAAATGTTTACCTGAGCGCTGCTCCCATTCAAATTCCAGAAATAAACTCAGCTTTTCCTGTGCAATTATGCGAAAACCTCCCCTTATTATTCAAATCCTCCCTCCCCAAAGTACTAACCCCCAAACTCTCTATATTACAATAAATTATTAATTGGCCTATACCATAAATCAATAGAATTCCAACCATTTCCTCAAAAAATTATAATATCCATATAGCATCATACAAGAAACCTCCCTCCCCCAAAACCCAACTGCTCAGTTTTTATGGGTTATGACGCCATCTACTCCCCCTCTCCATCCCCTAACACTCCTCGCTAACATAAACTGATTCCATAACAACATTACTTATTACCACAACACAACTGCGACACTCCACTTTATTACCAAACGCACTAATAAAATCCAAATCTTTCATCCTCCTGAACAAGACCAACTATAATATCTTCAATCTCTATATTGCAACCCCACTTCCCAAACCCCCAAACAACGTCACCCCCTGCTAACACCTTTTCCACATACCCAAAGCTCATCTTTCAGAGGAGATTTTTATGCCCCCCACACTGCTGTTAATAAAGACTATTCCCTTCTGACTCTGAGGCAACCATTTCCTCATGAATTAGAATCCCTCCCCAGTCTAAGCCATCCCTCTACTTCCCCAGCGTCACATTGTTCCCTCTCATCCCCCGTCTCCCCATGAAACTCCTATCCTACGTCATAACCTTCCTATATCTATATTCTTCCACGTCATTTTTTATGAAGTTTTAATCAAGAAGTCATTCCCGTAAACTGCAGTAGCATCAAGTTTTGAATACCTCTCTACTTTACAAATTATGGGGTTGATCTTTGCATCTCTTAAATTCTTTGTTCGGTTTACAAACAAGGTCTTGGGGAAAACTTTTCATAATGTTAATGAAAATGTCTTTCACTGTTCCACATAAGAGCAAACTCATTAAACAAGAAACTCTTGAATAGACTCAATCATATACCCCTCACATTTCTAACTAAATAACAAACCTAAACACCCGTGTGTGTCTCTTAGCTTTAGACTCAACACTATCAAAAAGGTGGGTAGAACACCTACAACAAAACATCTCTCGTAAAGACAATAGAAAACTTGGCAAGTTATCAAAAAATTATACGTTCAAAAACATACCCACATCATTATCCATGAATTGTTTTGCCCGCTCCATCAATTAAAAATTACACAATTTCAGTCTTGTTAAAATTAACCGGCTCCAACTCCGGCAATTTGATGTTGATCTGATAAGTAGGAAACAAAAAAATCTCAACTCGGAAAACTCTAATTAGACCACAACCTCCTACCCCCATTCACAACAAATCATGATAACAGTAACCATTAAAACCCTCAAAAATTCAACAGCATCAGGCCAGACTTCATTATCCAACCTGCACAGTAAAACACCTTGAGAAAACGCAAATCTCCTCCTAACTCACAGATAGTTTCCAATATATCTTTGGTAACTTAAACTAATTCCCCATACTGATAACAGAGCATCAATAATCCCTAAACTCAAAATATCCAAAAAAAAAGACCCCAATTTCCAATCCTCCTCCTATTGCCCAATTTCTCTGCTTTGCTCTCTCAGTAAATGTCTAGAGAAACTAATAGTTAAAGTAAAATCTCATAGGTCTATTCTTCTCCAGACTTCAAACACGGATTTTAAGATTCACGCTCAAACCTCAACACCGTTACCATCCTCCACACAACACAGATCATTAATGGCTTCAACAATCACCTCCTACATACTACTTATCTCATAGCAATAGACATATAAGCAATAGCATTTTGAACCGTTCCCACACATCATCTTATTCAATAAAATCCTCATTTCCCCTCTAAAAAATTATGACAAATGGCTTTTCCAATTCCTCACCAATCCGTTGCAAAAGTCTATACTAGGAAACATTTTCTCCATGTCCATCAAGATTTATCAAAACGGCGTCCACAGAGAGCCAAATCCTCTCCATTTTTATTCAATCTGTTTCACTCAAATCTGCCCACCCTCCCAACCCACCATTCCACCAAACTTATCATTTATGCATACGACATCAGCCTTATTTCCCAACACCCAGACGTAAACACAGCCATCCAACATACCCAATAATATCTACAATTTATTAAAAACTGTTTAATCTCAACAAAATGACCGCATCCCCCCTTAAGTTCTCTATCACCCTTTAACCACTGACGTTCATCAATCTCCTCCATCCCATAAAAGAAATTACGCTGAACACACCCCCCCGCTTCTTCAACAAATATTCCAAAATACTAGGCCTTACTAACGACACTCCACATGATGTTTCCCTCACCACATCACCAATACTTCCACAACTAATCAAAACTACACCGCTCCGAACCTCAACTAAAACTCAGCGCAGAAACACACACTCACTATTACTATTTTAAACAACTTCTTTAGAACAATCTTTAAACTAACCTTCTCACAATGGTTCCAGCACTGCTCAATTCAAACACAAATAAATTTACATAAGTCTCTCAAAATACATGCCCTCAGAATTATTCACAGACTGCACGCTAAAACCAGCCTAATCTACCATTTACAGTATGAATACCTCCATGGCCTCCCATTTCAACATTTTGGATATATGGGGGGTCCAATTCTAATCAGAAATACCAATAACCCAAACCCACCCTTGTCACCAAATTCTCTCCCAATCCCCCTCGCCAAGACTAAATATACCCCCCCTTCTTCACCTAGCCTCAATTCTAATACTAAACTTACAATATAAATTCCAGCCTTCCCCAATAGGTCATGGATTACACATAACCATACACATCTAACTAACTTACCTTCAAAACCGTCCAAATAACAATTTATTAAACACCTCTTCCAAAACTTCCCCTAGAGAAGAAACGCGGTCCAGAGAAGCCAAATGGACCTCACCCGGAGAAGATCAGGTCACCACCCCAAAAGATTATAAGAAAATATTAGTTTTAATTTAGACAATGTCAACCTCCCCCACTTGCACCAATGTCACAATTCTCAAGATACAATAGAGCACCCCTTCGAGGTGCCACTCTCGGTCCTCCTCCCTACACTGACTCTTCATGTCATCTCTCCTCGACCTTGGACAACCCGGTGGTGGCAGTCCCGTTCTGGAGCAGTGGGTGGCTCTCAATTAAGGTGATGCCAGGGCAGAAGTATATTTTATATATATATAATAATATATATTATATATAGTATATTATATATGATATTATATATATATATATATATATTACTATATATATATATATATATTATATATTAAATTTTAATAAAGTTTACATACTAAAGTTGATATATATTTTAAGGGGGACAGTAGTAGATGGATACCCAAACGATGAAATTACCTCCCATTTTTAATGTGCGTCTTTCTCGTTTTGCGTTCATAGTTCTCACACCTTCATCTCTCCAGCAAGCATATTACTAACCACCATTTATCCACTAACAATACTATACGACATGATTAAATACATCACCCCCATTAATAACACCTTTACAGACCTCCTCACTAATTCATATCCCTGTTGTGCGGGGTGGAGAAAAGAATTTCCAACATCGTAAGTTCAGTGTGTCGTAGAAGTCGTCTAATGGACGGTGGTAGTTGGGTTGGCTGCCCACTACTACCTATCTCTTGCTAGGAATGCTGATCATGCCTCGTTTGAGAATGGTCGTGTATCGCCGTAAACACTTCCTTTCGGTCGGAAATTTATTGAAGATGGTGGTATGTTGGATATGTCAGAGGAATATTGAGAGAAAGATGGAGGTGGATTGATTTAGAAAGGTGCAAATTTATTTGCTTCGCTGTGACGAAACAAAGATAAAGGAAAAGGTGAAACTGAGTGGTGTGATGTGAAATTGCGTGCTGGTGTGGAAGAGAGGGAGAGAAGGAGTTGCAGATCTGATGAGTGGCCTGATCAACCGGCTATCTTTTCCATTGTTGTGCTGTGAAGCTCTTGAATTCAATGGTTAAGATATTTAAGTTTGAAAAGGCAAGGTATGTAGGTTGTATGATTGGTCATCTGAGGATGCAGCAAAGCTCGTATAAGATTTTTTGGGAGATAATTTGAAATGTTTCTGGATGGGGTGAGTAGGGCTTCAGATTGATAGTGTTGGGGAACCTGAGATGTGGTGGATAGGTGATTCCAAAAAAAGGGAATTGTCATAACAGGTGGTTCTTGGGGTGGGGGATAAAATTGAGAATGGGAGAAAGTGATTGATTCTGGAAAAAGGTATGTGTGTATACTATCTTTTCTTAACACGAAGGTATCCATAACGATACTAGAGTTGGTGTCGGTAGAAATGGTATCGAAGTGACGAATTGATAATTCTTGTGTGGTGAAGAAGGAGATGTGAAGTATGTGTTGGGATGTTAAACTCAGTTGAGGGGTTTAGGATGGATTATTCGATATTATGTGTCTATGTAAAATTAAGTTAGTGGGGCGTTGATTGGAGAAGAAGCGTGCACGAAAGGAGTAGGTAAATTAAAGAAGTGAGAAGTTAAGTATAGCAAGAATAAGGAAAGTAATGTATAGACGCTTGCTAGTTAAAGTCGGTTGATATGTGAACACCAAGTGATACTTGAACAAATCTGGGCAAATGAAGGAAGCAGTTGTTAGTAGGTCAAAGGAAGTGTGTGGATGTGCTAATGTAGGAAGTAAGAATGTGTTAACAGCGAATGGTGGAATGAAAGTGATGAAACCGCGGTTAATCAGGTAAAAAAGCGTGGTTGATTACTAAAACAATGATGAATTTCAAAGAAGATGCTTGGAATTATACTAAGCGAGGAAAAGAAATACTAAAT
>JABUQX010077165.1:0-42686 GCA_015478945.1 Trachelipus rathkii
AGTTAACTATCGTTTCATTTTCATTTATATTCGAAGAAGCAAAAAAAAGTTAACTGGCCGGTTCATTTTCTTGAAAAAAAATGACATACCGGTTCCCTCTGACTCCGGCTCCTCACTGCTTATATGTTAATGTTAAGTTTTTATAACATAACAGCCTAGCACCAGCCAATTAAAGTTTTTGGACTTCAAACTATCCGTATACAAAATCTTGGCTAGATTAAAATTTAAAATTTATTGTGATCATATTTCTATTAACAACGTCAATTTAAGACAACCCAAAACTATTAAGAGTAAATAGTAATTCTCTTTTCTGAATTTTTTGTGTAGAATTCCCCGATCTGCTTAATTGAACCACGATGCTATTGTTTTTCATTATGATGTTTTTTATTTATAATATACCGTGAGTAAGAATAATATAAATGTTTTAAGATTCATTATTTTGACCCATGTTATCAAATGTTGAAAATTAAGAAAATCGTACTTTTAAGTTCTAAATTTGTGTAGTAAAGCAATATCTATATATAAAGCAGTAACTTCTCTAAAGGTTATCATTTTTATTAAAACATGTTTTGAATAACTAAAAGAAAATATTTCGTAATAAATAAAGCTGTTTAAATTTCTTTTGAAAACTAAAAAGATATTTAATGTTACTCACCTAAAATCCTTTAATAAATTTTCCGGCTTTTACTGTGCTTTTTTGTAAAATTGTACTTATTTTATATGATACACATTATATTTTTTTAAATTGCAGAAAAAATTTTTTCTTTACATGTGCATTTTTTTTTGATATATTCAAAATTACATTTTCCAAATGTTGAATTTGTCATTATTACTTTTTTAAAAGTTCTACAATGTAATGTGATATATTTTAAGAAAAAGTGTATTTTATGATGTTAAATTTTTTTATTAAAACTAGACGTTCAAAACAAATAAAATATTGGTTTTATATAAAACAAATATTGATAAAGCCTCCTAACTCTTTGACTCAGTGTAAAAAATTACTAAACTAGTCATAATATTTCCACTTTGTTTATTTTTCTTTTAATTAATACGCAATAGACTAGAAATTTTTAGAGTGAAATACTTTAAAACTAAAATTTTAAAAACTTCACTAAAAAGAGCAGTAAATTTCAACATGTTTGTCAATCATTCTTGCCTTTTTATAGGTGAAGAATTCGTATCATTTTTTTTTAGTAGTATATTGAAGAGTATCATTAATGTGAAATAATTTATAGTATGATTAAATAATATTGTAAATTTTAATAATTTTTTTATATTAAAGACAGTAAAAATACATAAACGAATGAAATATTTTTTTTCATAATTAACAACAATTTTAGAAAATTCATTATAATAAAATCGTGTCAATTTAAGACACTAAAACAATTAATAAATTCTCTTTTTGCACTTTTGAAATTTAAATAAATGCTTTATTTTTTTTCAAACTGACAAAATTTTAGAAAAACCTTTGTTTTCATATTCAAAATTTAAATAAATATTTTCAAATGTCGAGGAGGTGGTGTGACGACAATATTTATCACGAACTTTTATAAGCAGTTTGAGTCTCTAAATTGCTGCTAAATGTTTGAAAAATTCTTTCACAGATAATAAGCTGTAATTGAGTAAGTTAAGGTATACTTATTTTTGTATTAATAACAGTTCTTCAACAATCTAAATGACAATATCTTGTATTATTAAAACAAATTATCTTATAAATTCTATTTAAATAAACGTCATTTATAAAACTAAATACAATAAATATTAATTCTATTTTATATTTATAAGTGGCTAGATAGTAGGCGCCAATAAAAACAGTTCTAGGAATCATAAAAAGTGAGTATGCTTTTCCAATGTTGTATCAATTTTAGGAAAAATCGTATCTTTAATCTGTTACTAATAATTTTGTTAATGTGATTAAATTAGTTAAAATGCGTAATTTTTAGTAAGTGTTATATTATTCTGATTAAAATCATGTTTTTCTACAACTAATAAATTTTTTGGTATTTATTTAAATCAATATATTTCAAATTTTCATTAAAAAACGTCAATTAATGAAACCTAAACTATTATTATAAATTACGCACACTTTGTACGAAGAGAGTGCGTTGTGAATGAAGTAGGACATGAGTTTGTGTTCTTCAAGGTGTCTAAGAGTGGAACTATTGTTGAAAAACCTGTTTTAATGCTTAAAGGAAAACACCAAAACTAAGATTTCAAATGGTTAAATTTAGGAGAGAGCCATCGGTACTTGTCTAGAGAGTTGTTGAAGGTTTAATATTAACACCAGAGTAGCTAATCTCTTTTTAACGAGATAATTTAAAGTGGTGTTTTTTGTGTAAATACGTTGTTCAACAACTAATGAAATATAACTTTGGTATATAAAATACATAATTCAGTCCAAATTTCAAGCTCAATTTAAGACCAAAGAACTCAATTAAATATTAATATTCCTTTTCTTACTCTGTTTTTGAAATTCTGTTCCATTTCAATGCAACAGTCTGGATTATTGAGATATTCGAAGTGCGTAAAATACCGTTAAGAACGAGACTACTACTTTTTAAATACTTCATTTTAACAGAGTAATTTCAATAGTAAATTTATATACAAAAATCGTGTCATATTTTCAATTTCTAATTGTGTTTTAAATGTGAGCAATGGTTGCCGTGTAATAAAAATTTATTATCTGAAAATTTCCTAAAATCTTTTTCCTAAAGATTTTTTCTAATAATTAATTTATTTTTCATATATAGTATTTGTATATAAAAATCATATTACTTTGAAATTTTCATTAGAAAACGTCCAAAACCCTCTTTATTTATCAGCCTTAAAACATCTAACAAATTTTTACTTTTCTGCTTTTGAATTAGCATTTCAATGAAACATTTAATTTTTTTCAAAATGCTGTAATCTATATCGTGTCTACTACTCTAATTTTTAAGATATTAATAAAATTAATTTGGTATTGTCATTTAAATCTAATTAAACTATCGTGATCTAGGCAAACAAAATTGACATTGTTTAAAATTTTTATAAAATAACTAACATATTTTTAATAGTTAATATTTTCTTTTATTGATAAATCGTTTTTCACATACAACATACAAAAAACTTTTATTCTTTATTTACAGTATTCGAAATATAAATTAAAAACTCGTCATTAAGAACACCTAAAACCTATTAAGTAAACACGACTGTTATCTTAGAGAGACTTTTTTGCAAATTGTGCATTATCAATGATACACATTAATTTTTTTTAATGCTGTAATAATACCGTTTAAAGAACTCCAATTTTAAGAATTAATCTCAAATATTATTTCTATAATGTTGAATTTTATGGATAAAAATCGTACTGCTGGTTTAAAGAGTTCTAAATCCGTAATGTGAAAATTTAAGAATATGCGACTTTGTATATTTTTTAGAGGATTTAAATTGCTTTTTTATTATTAAACAGAGTTCTTCAAACTAATGAAATATATTGGTATATTAAAAAAAATATGAAATTTCATTAAAAATTATTTTTAATAATCATCTAAACTATAAATAAATTCACCTTTCAGCTTTTTGAAATAATTGCATTTCACATTGAAAACATCTTTATTTTTTTCCAAATGCTGAAAATACCTGTTATAAAAATTGTGAAATCTTTAAAAATGATTAGGTTTACAAAGTATATTTCTAAATGTGTGAATGACCCGTATACATTAGGTGTGTAATATATACGTACCTTTATATGTGAGTTCTTACATTCGTTAATTGTGAAATATTTATAGATAATAAGAGTTAATTTGTAATGTCAAACTTTAGCAAATATAGTACAAAACAAATCTACAATCAGATAATAATAGATCATCAGCTGATAAGGATAATTATAACAGCCAGATAAACAAATATCTGAGAAAAATTTCTAATTCAATTATAAAATAACGTTAAATTATAAACTAACTCGTAATATAAGTCAGAATGTAATTCTATCACATCGCGTCGCAATTTCTGATCATTTTTTTGTAATTGTCATGCAATGAAACACATTATTTTTGGTACAAGTGATGCATCATATACTTGCCATTCAGTAATAATACCGTTAAAAGCAAGTAACTCACAGATTCTCTTCTAAGAGAACTTTTTGACTCTGAACCATATCAGTTATTCAATAACGATGTAGTTATGATTATGTGCCAATCGATATAGCTATGTTGAGAGGTAGTGGTGCGAGAGAGTTTATGCATATTGTCGAGGGAATTTATAGTAAGCCAGACATTAGTGTTAGAATAGGGTGTATTAGAGCACGCTTATCGTAATTGCTTTTTTGTATTAGATCACACGTCTTGACATACAACTGAATATAATCGCATATTTGGGTAAGTGAGTGAGAAGTAAGAGAATGAATTGATAATTCTTCAGTGGTTTAATAATAAATCGTTTCAATTTATCTGATAGTAACTCAGGCATAATTATACTCTCGTGATTAAATATTTCCGCTTTCGTGCGTTCTGTCGCAGTTCGCGATTCTTCATTGTATTGGCTTGTCTACGAGCTATTTAGTTTGGGTTAAATTTCGTGCAATATATACTTACCGGTATTCTTTAAATCTTTTCATACTTAGTTTACAGAAAACCGACTTCCTCTGAAGCTCCCAACCCATATTATTTTATTTCTCATATTCGCTGGTAAGATTTTCATGAAATATCTGTAACCACGCTCTCTATTATTATGAGTTTCTATATTTTTTGTATATTTTGAAATTTTTTATATGAAAAGCTGTTATATAGTTATATAGTTTATACTTATTTTTTTGTTTAACAAACGGTTTTTACATAATATCTGTGAGACCTTTGAATATTATTTGGTATAAATAGGCATAACCATAAGAATATTGAGTATATGAGTTTCTTAAATGGAAACGTCCAATTTTGTATAGATCATTCTGTATAGCATATTAATAACGCTTCACTTTTAGATTTTCAACCACAATCGACGTATTTCATAAAATGGCAATCACAATAGCAATAATTATGCTGTGATTTGTGACACAATTTCGATCCTCATTCCCTCAATTTCCTATAATGCATTTTTAGTATTAAAAAGGGGAATAAGATAGACACAATTAGGCTAAATTTTTCTGTTCACTTCATATATATATATCTTCAACGGGGGAACTTTCAACGTAAAATAGACTGATACTTTTTATTTGAATTTAATAGTAATTAGGATTCTTGAAAGTTTTTCTTTTTATTTGATATACTGGTTTTTCAATCAAGGTATTAATATTTGTTGTGTAAATATGAAAATCTTTTTTTTTTTCTTTTTTTCTTTCTTTTGCACCAAATCACTTAAAATAACCCTTCCATTATCAAGTTCCATGCAAATGAAATTCTATTTCAATATTGGAAAACTTTGTGAAAGTTTGTGATTTCCAAGATTGGGATCTTGAAGGGTTTGCTCTTCTCTGAAATTGGCTGTATAGAATTTGCCGTATATATAACTTACAATATTTTAAGAGAGTACCAAATTAGAGCTCGAAGATTTGTAAATTTGCTATGTAAAAAATCGTGATCTTGTCTAAGTAGTTTTTCATAGAAGTTTTGATAAGTGAAGACATTCTTGTAAGTATAGTCTTGAGAGTTTCTTTAATGAAGTATTTAAAATTTTTTTGATTGAGAAGGTCTACTATTCCACTAACCAATTGATATATCTTTGGATAAAATAAATAAAAGTATTGGAAATTTCATTATATCCTTCACTTTAGTTAGCACTTGAACCTTAGTACTACAATTTCTCTTGTTTCTGTCTTTTTTGAAATATACAGGCTCCATAATACCTTCCTTTGCTGATGCTGGGAAAATTACCCTTCTTGTGTAATTAATCTTATTGTTTATAGATTTAACCGAAATATTGGATCCTTCAATAAATTTGTTGAATAATTACGGAAAAATCGGTATCTTAAGGGTTTTTGATAAGCCGCTCGTTGAAAATTTTAGAGAATTTAAAGGAGTTAATTTGTATACTATTGAGAGAGTTTTTTTATTAAAATCTCTAGGTTGTTTCATCACCCGCAGTTGTGCTTTGGTCGTTCAACATTGAAGCTGTTTCGGATTGGATATCTAAAGGCTATATGAATTTCAGTGTTACAAATGATTATTTAAGACACCTAAAAACAATTAATAGAATTCTCTTTTTCCGAAAGGTAAGAGCTAACTTTTCAATTTTAAAACCACTTCTTTGGTTTATATATGCTTCGAAAATAATCGGTGCATTATAAGAGATCTCATGATTTTAAATGGCGATTTACAAAGTATATCTTTTTTATCACATGTTGATTAGAGCATTAGGAGATTATGTTTAAGAGTTTGTCTTCTAGAATTTTGCAATGTTGAAATTTTATATGTCTAATAGCGTAATTTAGTAGTGTAAGTATTTATTTGATTATTAATCAACACTGTATTAAGACACTTAATGATTAGCTTGTTGGTATTTCTAATAACTAGATTGATTGTGAATTTTCTATTTAATAAAACTGTTCTAATTTTATTGACTCTACTACACTAGGCCTTTACTCTCTTTTCTGTATTATGTGGTAAAGGCTTTGCATGTGAAGCATGTTTTACACAATATTTTTTCTGAATTGCGAAAACGGCCGTATAAGAGAGCGTTCAATTTAAGAATTGCGAATATAATTCAGTGTTCATTTTATTTAGGTAAATCTGACGTTATTGATATGTTAAGAGTTCTATTAATTTGTGTAGAGTGGATTGTAAGAAAAAAGAGAAGATAAAGTAGTAGGAGGTTTAATCTTTTGTTTTTAATCTAACATTATATTTGCGACAACACTTAATCGGATATATATTTTTTGTACTATTTTAAATATATCTTAATATTATTTTATCATTTCAATTTTTATCAATTAAAATAGTACCCCAATTCCACCTAAATTACTATGTTAATATAATTTTGCCTTGGCGTTGTCGTCTTTTCTGTCTTTTTATACAGTTCTGCCATTTTAGTATCAATGAAACATTATTTTTTTCTATACCATGTTGATATAATCGTTATAAAGATCTCAATTCATTGGAAGACTTAACTACAAAATATCTGTTCTAGAGTGATGAGATTATGTGTTGGGAAATAATTCGTTTTGTTCTTGTGCTTTCTCGGTAAAGTATTTCTTAATATATTTGTGCTATTACTGATTGAATGATTCCGAAAATGCGGTTTCCCTCCCTGACACTAAATTTTTCTTTTTGTGCTTAAAATGTTTACAATAACTATTTGATACATTTAAATTGAAAGAAATTCAGGAGATATATTTTCCATTAAAGATCAATTTTATAGTAAGTCTTTCACAAAGGATTATTAAATTTATAATTGAGTCTGTTATTTTAATAATATTTAGCATTTCATATGAAACTACTCATTTTTTTTCAAATGCTGAAAATACCTGTTAAATAACTCAATTTATAGATTTACCAAATAATTTTCAATATGATTTAGTAAATTTAGTTTGTTAATGCTAGTATTTAATAGTAGTTCTGAATGTCTATGTTGTTAAAATTTAGTCATAAGCACAAAAAATGGTGAAAAGTTCCTCTTTATCTATTACATCTATTTAATGGACCTAATACTCCATTTAAATTTAAAATATATTTCTAGAAACAAAACGAATTTAAATTGTTATTTAAAAACACCTCGAACTAGCAGATCTATAATACAATTAAAAAATTCTCTTATTTGCTTTGCCTCGGAAATCTTTAGTGCATTTCAATGAAAACACATATTTTTTCTATTTTCTTAAATTTTTGAAATTTACTAACTTTTGAAAACAATATTTTAAAATTTTCGAAATTTCTTAAAATTTTTGGAAATTTTTAGGAAAAATCGTTACTTTTAGAGTTCTAATTCGTAATGTGAAAATATATGGAAAAGCGAGTGGATCTAAGTTAAAATTGTAGTAAAAGGATTAACAAATAATTGACTATTTGTAATAATATACAATAACATATATTGAAATTTCAATTAAAAACGTCAATTTTAAGACACCTAAAACAATAATAAATTCTCTATTTTATTTTTTCAAAAGGACTGAGAAAATACCCGTTCAAATTCTATCTATTTTCTTAGGATTTACAAAGTAATATTAAGAAAATGTTGAAATTTAGGAAATTCGTCAACTTTAAGAGTTGAAATTGGATATGTGATAGAGATCTTTTATAAGTTGCCGCCAATATAGTTAATTTTTACCGATTTTTCTATTTTTTATTATAGCTTCAATAATCTTTCTTGTCTATATTCTATGTAAATTTAGTTTAAGCTAATTTTACTTTCTATTTACTTGGCATAATAACATTATTCTGTTCTTAATTTATTGCGCGGTCTTGAGACTGAGCTTATTATACCGAGATAGCCACTACTCCTGTGTTACTGCAAATGAAACCATTATTTTCTCAAATTTCATGTTTTTTGAAAATCAATTTTATTCACAACCAACATCGTTATAAAGGGTATCAAAATTAACAAATTTGTTGATATATATTTTTAGTGAAATAAATCTTTACTTTTAATGAGTTATTTAATTTGTATATCGTTTTAAAATTAAGTCAAAAATTCTATATTTTAGGCTGTTACTCATTGTTTTTTGTGAAATGCTATCAGGTTTTTTTCATCAATCTCTTTAATCGAGACGAATTTAATTTATACAGTAATACATATTTTTGTAATTTGTTGATTAAGCCTTCTTAATTTTTAATTATTAAGTAACAAAGACCTCACTATTAAACTTTCGAAGTTTCTCTTTTTTTCAGTCATTTACTTTATCGAGCTATTTCCTATATAATAAACATTATTTTTTTAAATTGCGAGTGTTTGTGATTAAGCTAATCATATTTTTTAAGATTTACCAAATAATTATTTCAAATGTAATTTTAAACTACTCAAAAGAATATATTGGTTGAGTTCACTGGTTCTGATTGGTGTCCGCCATGCATTGCCATGCGCAAAAACGTATTTTCAAAGAAGTGTTCATATTTTTATTAGTGCTGTGATTTTTCATATTAGTCTATGAAATATGTGGTATTAAATAAATTTAACAATTTGAAAATTTTCATAAAAAAACGTAAATTTAAGATATCCAAAACTATTAATGTATCTTCACACCAAAATAAATATAACTTTTTCATATAATGAAACAACAATATTTTTTTAAATCTTACTTAAAACCGTAGAAAACCAATTTTAAGAATTACCAAATAATTTCACAAAAGAATGTTGAAATTTGGAAAAATCGTACTTTTAATTATTTTGGTTAGTAATGTAATGGTGGAATAATTTAAGAAAATGCGTAATTTTTTTTAAGAAGTTAAACCTCTTTTCTTTTATCTAAATACAGTACTTTTCACACTATTTGAAATATATATTTTGGTATTATTATACTAAAATTAATTGATAATTTTCATTAAAAAAGTGCATTATATGTCAATTTATTACAGCTAAATCTTTTCAGAAACCTTTTTTTTTACTGCAGATCCAGTATGTTTAATATTTATTTTTTTTGAAATACTGTATATTGAATATTGCCTTGAGAATTTACGAAAATATTGTCAAATTGCGACAATTTATAGCAAATCTAAGGTAAAATCTAATTTGCCATGAAAATATAAGAAAGCGTAATTTTTAGAAGTTAAAATTTTTTTGTTAAAGAACAGGTTTTCAAAACTAATGAAAGATTTGGTAATAATACAAATATTGAATATTGTCATTAAAAATAATCTCAATTTAAGACATCTAAACAATTAATACATTTTTTTCAGCTTTTGAAACTGCTATTCAATGAAACACATTATTTTTCAAATGCTGAACATACCAATAATAAAATACTCAAAACTTTTTTAAGATTTTACCAACATAATTTCAATGTTGATAATTTAGGTAAAAATTCGTAACTTTTTAATGAATGTCGTTAATAATTTGTTTGATTGTTAAAATTTAAGCTAAATCGTAATTTAGAAGTTAATTTTTTATTATAAAACAGGTTTTTCAAACTAATAAAAATTTGGTTATATATAAATCAAAATATTGAAATTTCATTAAAAACGCAATTTAAGACACTAAATACCAATACTCATATCATCTCTTTTATGACATTTTTTGAATATCTGATCTTTTTTGTTCTATATTCATGGAACAGTTTAACGCTTTCGGATGAAATAAAATTACTCGTTAACATGAACAATTATATGTTTTAATTTATTTACTCCATATGAAGATTTTCATAATTTTGATAAATTTGTCAATTTAGGTAATAATGTTTTACTTTTAAGTAGTTCCTATATTTTCCGGCTAATTGCTAAATATTATAAATGTTAATAATACGTTTATATTTTTCTTAAGTATATGTTATATATATTTTTATTAGAGTCGAGTTTTTGGCGTACAACTAATGATATTTGGTTATAACATAACAACATAATTATTGAATAATTTTCATTATATAATACATTAAATTTTAATACACCTAAAACAATTTAAATAAGTTCATCTCTATTATTTTTTACTAAATGCTCTTGTTTGAATATTCTCGTTAAAATCTCAATCTTTAAGATTACCCTAAAAATATTTCAAATTGTTGAAATTAGCATAAATCAGCGCATCTTTTTTATACGAGTTCTTAAATTTGTTAATTGATAAATTTAATATATACACCTCTATCTTTTAGAAGTATATAATCTTTATTTCATTTAAATACAGAGTTTTTCATCACTAAATTAATTCATTTGTTTAACAAAACAAATAATTCTAAATATTTTACTCATTAAAAAACGTCAATTTTAAGACACCTTTTAAAACTAATTTAATTAAAATTTCCGCTTTTTTCCGTCTTTTTGAAATTGCACTTTAATCTTCACAGCTGATATGGTACTTTCATAAATGCTGAAATTGGTGAAGCGATAGAGTTCATATTTTCTACAGATTTTTTATTACAAGCATATATATTAAATGTGAAATTAGAAAAATCGTACTAATTTAAGGTGTCTGTAATTTGTGTAGAGTTCACTGAATTTTTAATGACAAAAGCCTAATTTTTATTTGTAAGTTAATGTCTTTTATAAACCCTGTTGGTTTGTCACATGTTATCCTTAGAATTGGAGTTTTATTTGGTTATATGAGTAACAAATTATTGTTCATGTTCCTATACAAACTCTGCATAATTAGAGAACGATAAAACTAATTAATGAATTTTCTTCTCTTATTTCTGCTTTTTTTTTGAAGAGTGGTTGCGTCATTTCAATTGACAAAGCACTGCATTATTTTTGTGGCTAGAACGCTGGATAATACCGTTGTATAACAACTGTACAATTTTACAGTAGATTTTAAGAGCCTTCACAAGTACTATTTATTCAAGTTGAACGACTTTTAGTGGGTAAAAATTCGTATCTTCTGTAAGTCTATAACCTTTTGTTAGATGTTGTATATATTTTAAGTTAAAAGTGATGTATAGTGTTCTCTGTTATTGTGAGAGGAGTTGTTTTTTTAGTAAAACATGGTTCTTCTCATCACGTGAGATTTGATTTTAGATGAGGTGTGTAGGTTTTAATTTCCTGGTAACAAAGAATGAATATTTCATTTAAAAAACGTCAATTCTTAGGACACACTAATACATTATGACTTATAATATTGACAGTCTTCGGCGTTCATTTGAATAATATCATACTTTCATGAAGCATCAATTTGAGTGTTTCGATAATGCTCTTGAGAGCAATCACCATGTTTACAATATTCACTCTTTTTAAGTGAGTTATTTCAGAATATATTAGACATAGATTGGTTCTGAAATTTTAAGAATATAATACGGTTACTCTGTTTTATTGGATCAATTTTGTATATGTTGAAGAGATTTTTAATAAAAGCCGTATATCTTGTTAGTATACTTAAGGTTTTTTTATTAAAACTGTTTTGTTCACAACAAAAGTTGTCAGAGGTCATGATTGTAGTTCCGGTCTTTAGCTTATCAAAATTCACATATTGACTTTGCAGATTTCGTTTATAAATAAGGCTTTAAAGTTAAGTATCGTCACTATACTTATCGTATTGTATTTGTAATGCCTTTTCGTGTCTGTTGTCTGGGGTTTTGATAATTGCATTCTGTCAATGCAAACATGAGTATCCATTATTTTTTTTTAATGCTGAAATTATAACAATAAATCAAAAGTTTTTATGATTTTATCCAAAAATTATCAAGATGGCCTTTGGAAATTTAGGAGATATCGTACTTTTAAGAGTTCTTAATTGTGTAATGTGAAAGAGTGTATAGGAAGAGATAGCGAATTTTAGACGTTAAATGCTGTTTATATAAAACACGGTTTCATAAAGTGAGAGAGATTTTGTGTAAAAAATATTGAAATTACCTGTAAAATATCTAGATATATGCGTAACTTGTCTAAGAATATTACGTTCATATATAAGCAAGCCATCTATAAAGCTTTGGATATAAAATTTTTACTTTTTCATACTATTTTTATATGTCTGTGTGCAATTCAATGAGAATCGAGTCTAATTTAGTTTTTTTTTCAAATTTGCTTTATATAATACGCCTTGGTTTATAAGATTCTAAATTTTTTTATGAGGTATGTTTAACCAATGATCTAAGGGAGTTCAAAACTGTCTTTCAAATTTTAGGGGGTTGATAGTTTGTCGTTTAGAGACTTTTCTCTATGTTAGAGAGGTGAAATTTTTTTCTTTAATTTAAAGTAATTTTTAAGAAATATATTAAATGGTTATTATCAAAACACGTAGTTTTTCCACAACTCAGATTGATATTTTTTGTTAGTTACTGAGGTCTGTAATATGACGGATATATGATTAGTATTTTGATTATATCTTTTCTATGTAAACAAACGTAAAGCTTTTTAAGTAACACCTAGAGTAACAATACATTATAGAGTTCTCTTTCTGCTTTCTATGATATTGAGGCAAATGAGAAACATTATTTTCCTAATTGCTGGAAAATATGTATAACGATCAGATGTCCAGTTTCAGTCTCAATTACTTTAATATTTAACCAAATTAATTTTAGAGAGATGCTGTGGAATGTATGTTTTAGAGAAATATTTGTCATCTCGTGTTACTTTATTTAGTGTATGGTTCTAATTTTAATAGTGTAAAATTCTAAGAAAAAGGCGTATTGAGAAGTTATACATCTTTAGATAAGGACCAGTGGTTTCCAAAACACTAATAATATATCTCTGGTATTAAGATACATTTATTGTGAATTTTCGAGTTCAAAATAACGGCTTTAAACGTTGAATACACGGCTAAGAACTTATTTGATATACTTCGCTGTTTCTGATTTGTGTGAATATTCGCAATTTTCCAATTGTAAACACTATTTTTCTTTTTTATAGCTAAAAACGTTATAACACTTTCATGTTTGTTAGGATCGTATTCTCTCCATCGAGTTAATTCCACATGGTTAGAAGAGTTTAGTGTCTATAAATCTCGGTACCTTTTTTCGGTTTAATGAGTGTTTCGTTAAGAGTTTTATGAGTCTGTAAATACTTTAATGTAAGAACATCGTGTCTATTTGTGAGGCATTAGTTAATTTTTGTTTGTAGTGTTGATTTAAATCTAGTGTGTTTTTTCATCCACTAATGCCAGAAGTATTGTCGTATAGTATTAGAGGAGATCATTATTAGCGAAATTTTCAATTAGAAGATAACTCTGATCATGCATTAAGACATCGTAAAACTATTAGATTAAATTGCTCAATTTTTTCAGCCTTTTTGGTGTAGAATTATGTTCTTATCTCAATGAATTTATGAAAATCATTATTTTTGTTTGAAAAATGCTGAAGATATACTCTTGTGTATAATTACTTCGAGTTATAAGTGATTTTTATCCTATTTCATATGTGTCTGAAATATGTTTTGGATTATTTAGGAAAAATTGTACTTTTATTTGATGTTTTTTAAAGCGCAATTTGGTACAATGTGAAAATTTAATATAAAAATGTTCAATAATTTAAAGTTGAATTGGTCTTATTTTTGGTATTTCATAGGACAAGGGTAGATAACACTGTCGTGTTTAATTTGATTAGCGAGTCATTGGGGTTCAATATGCTTAAATGATATTGTATCTACGATACATATTGTTTTTAGTTAAACTATCGAATTTGATAAGACACGTAAAACATAGAGTTTAGATTAGTTAGTTGTCTCTTTTTCTGCTTTTGTAAACTTGAGCATTGCTTATAATTTTAGACGAGGATTAGTCGTTTTTTTCTCTAGATTCGGAAAATAGCATCGGTGTTATAGACACATACAACTCTTTTTTAAGAATTTCACTCAATTGACATTGTCACCACGCATATGACGCATTACTTGTTCAGGACTAAGAGTTTTTCTAAATTTTTTACACTTTTGAAGTTATTACTAATTATATGTGTAAACATTTTCAGTTTTATGATATTTAAAAATAGTCTTTATATTGATAATAATAAGGCTCTTGCACAATTAAGATTAAAATCAAGTTTTCGGTATTATAAAAACTTATAATATTCTAAAATAGTTCTATGAAAATCGCTCCAATTTAAGACACTAAAGGGAGCTCATAATTAAGATTCGGGGCTTTTCGCCTTCCTCTGACAATTCACTTCAATGGAAACCACATTATATTGGGTAGAGATGCTACAACAAGAAGCTGGGGTAGAGAGAGCTCAATTTTATGATTAACCTCAAAATAATTCAAATTGACAATGTTGTATGTAAAAATCTGGTTATCTTTGGATAGTGTATGTTCTAATAATTGTTGTGAATGGTAGAATATTTTAATGATAATAATAACTGACAAAGAATTAAGATTTTCTTTTTTATTATAAGAGAGGGTTTTCAAATACTAAATGAAGATATGTTGGTGATATGCAGTAATATATACTCCTATATTATGGTCGTGTATATAGTCACTTCAATTACTAAGACTGTTTCATGTTGAGACGACCTTCTTTGAGTAGGAACTAATTATATAAATGTTCTCTGTCTTTTCTGGGTCTGAGAATTTGTCTGTCTCTATGTTGCATCTGTTAGGACCAATCACATTTATTTTTTTTTTCCAAATGCTCTGATAAGACTACTTCCTTTTGGTCATGTTGGCTGTGTTAAATTATCTCTGTCAATTCAATTTTTGCATAATTAACCAAAAAATTTTTCAAATTGTTGAAATATTAGTGATATCCTACTTGTCATTGGTTTATCTTCTAGGTGGCAATTCCTATGAGTCCAATAAGGATCTTGCTTAATATGGCTTTTCAGGCTAATATGTCGGATGAGCTTTCCTAAGAGTATGTGCTGAATTTTGTGGTATATGGTGAAATTTTAAGAAAAGCGTAATTTAGATTTTTTTAATCATAATTCTTTTTGTATTTCGTTATATTATAACTACGTGTGTTTTTGCTAAACGAGATGGTAGATATTTTCTCGTTCGACAGTGCATGATATCTTGAGTAAACGTTTGAAATTTTATCCCTATAAGCTAAACAAGGAGACTGCTCAACTTTTATGTAGACCGTATTTTTAACACGATTTCATATTCAGAATATCATTCTTTTCTTCATGTCTTTTTGAAACAGTTTGGCAGATTCTGTCAATTGTCAAACAGCCTCATATATTATTCCAAACTGCTGAAAGTACCTGTCTAAATACGGCAATGTTATACGATTTACTCGAGATATGGAGATGTAGTCAGGAATTTTGCAATGATTTAGGAAAAAATCGTACTTTAAGAATTTATAAGTTGCGTAATTTTTAATGATTCTGTATAGATAAAAAGCTGTATATTCTCATAGATTGTAATAATGCACGCCTTCTATTTAAAACGGTTTTTCACAACTAATAAAAATTTTGTTGTTATCTGTAACAAATAATCAAAATATAAGTAGGTACTTTTTTTCAATTATATAGTAACTTCTTAGTTTTTAGATGAACACTCGTTATGAGATGACGATCAATTATGAGTTCTGTCTTTTACTTTCTGGTCTATTTTTGAAATTGCAATTTTCTCAATTCGATAACACTATTCCTTGTCTTACGCACAATTGCTTTGAACACTGGTCTGGCTAAAAGAATCAAGTTTGTAGATAATATTACCATATCGTTTTATATTTCAGAATTGGTTTCTAATATTGTTGTAGTGAGATATATACCGGATTACTTTTGCCGTGTGGTGTGTAAAGATGTTATCTACATATTTTGGTATATCTTGTAAGAAGTCCGTTAAGGAAAAGTAGCACTAATCTAGAAGTTCGAATATTTTTTCTCTTGTGTTTTTAAAACAAAGGAACAATAATTAACATATACTAAATATGGGATGAGCTAATTATTTTTTGTGTAATTTCTTATGTAACTCAACAATTATCTCGATACTAAGTGTGTCATGTAATGACATAAAAATATAGTTTCATTTCCTCCACTTGACTAATTTTTCTTTTCGTTGCTTGTCTTGAACATAGCATTGTCAATAGCTGTCTTATGCCATATTTATTTCTTTTTCTATTGAGCTGCTGATATGAGCAAATGACTGTTTAAACGACAGCTCTATTCGTATCCTTTAGAAGATCTTATCCAAAGATAAGTTTATAATTGTGTATATATTTAGTTGAATAAATATCGTGTGTACTTTAATATTTCGTACCAAGTTGTAGATGTGGAATCAAGATTCCTCTACAGTTATGATAAGCGTAATTTGTTGCCATGTGAGTCGTGTTTAAGAGTTTGGGGTTTTTAGGGTTGAGTAATAGCAGTTTTTTCTTCATAATTAACATATAATATGAAATATTCCTGGGCATGGTATAGATAACAATATTATGTTGCACATTTTATCATCTTTAAGAAGACGTCTAACTGTTAGGAAAGTACATCCTAATATACTAAGGTGGTAATAAAATTTCTTCTTTTCTGATTTCTCAGTTTTGTAGAGATGTGCATTTACATTTAAACATCACTAATTATTCTCCTTGTTAAATGCGTTAAAATTCCGTGTTTAAAATATCGAATTTCTTAAGATATGTTTATGCAATCATTATATCCGCCAGATTTGTGTGGAGAGATTTTAGGATGAAGTTACGTACTTTTAGAGATTCTACTAGATCACTTTGCAAGTGTTAAATTTTTTCAACGCGCATAACGTCGTCATTTTGTTATAAGTTTATAATATCGTTTTATGGATTCAACGAGAGATGGTGTTTCTTCTACTCACTTGTCTTTTCGGCGCACGCCTTTAATGATCTCATATATTTTTTTGATTCCATTCAGTAACCTACAATATGTATTGTAAATTTCATTAAAAAGTTGGGTCCAAATTTTCTCAAGGACACGCTATAATATTTATTAATATATTTCGCTGTCTCGCTTTGAATATACTGCATGTGTTTCCATATGTGTTGTAACTTTACACCCAAATCATGGTTTTTTTTCTAAATTGTCTCATGTGAATAATCTCTGTTATTGAAAAGCTATTTTTTTTAAGTATAACTTGACCATTATCTGAGATCGGTTTCTAGTGTGATAGAGCTTTAGGTAATAAATCTTGACTTCTATAGAGTGTTCGAAGATTCTTGTTAGCCGTGTTGGGAGAAGTCTTTATATGGAAGAAGGCGTAATGTCTTCACGATGTTTTGGTTATGTTTTTTTATCAATAATCATATTTTGTGGTCAACGTAACTATCGGAATATTACTTTGGCGTATATAATAGAACACGACTATGACAGTCTTTCATTACAACTAATGAGTGTAATTTTCAATTGACTCCATCCTGAATATTGACTAGTAAATAATGTCTTTTTTTAGTGCTTTTCATCAGTGTTATTCATTATTTGTCACTGTCTTAGATCTTTGTTTTTTTCATTCCTAAATTTGCTCATTGAGATAAAATATCGCGTTAATAATACTTCTAATTTTTTGAATTTTACCAAAACCATAATTTCAATATTGTTCTACATTTATTTATTTGGATAAATATTCTGTTCACTTTCTTGTGTATAAGTTCCTTATAATTTAATTGTATATGTTAATAAATTAAGAATAAAGATGTCGAATAATTTTTGAAGTTATTATTTTTTTTGTTTTATAGAACATATATAACAAGAGTCTGAATGAGAATATTTCAACCCTTTAAAAGCAACTTTGTTAGTAATTTTTATTATTCACTAATTAAAAGTCCATTTTATTACATCATTCATTAGCCATTATATTATTATCATAAATATATAATTTTCCATATACTTTTATATCAGTCTTTTTTTGAATCAACTTAAGCTTATTTTTCATATGAATTACTCAACATTTATTTATTCTCTTATTTGCTCCATTCCTTTACCGTTTCAAACTACTTTCAATAAGATTTTAGACCAGTTATTAGCATATTCTAATAATGTTTCAGCAAACTTTTTAGCGTCTAATAGATGATTGTACCTTTATTATGGATATTTTCTTAATCTTGTCAGTTGTACAGTTTTAAGAATAAGAGTATTTTTCATGCTAGTTGTCTAAAGAGATTATTTCTGAACTCACAGGATTGATTTCGATATCAAGCTACATAACAAGATTTCGCGATATAAGACGTTAGAGCAGATCGTTTAGATGTAAGGGAATTTCTTGAGTAAATAATTGACCGTGGCTTCAATTCGTAACGACACACCAGTATAATAACTATTTAATATAATATTTCGCTTTTCTGGGTGCATTTATTTGAATAAAAGTGCTATTTTCAATTGAATATATCACCATTTTATTTTTTAAATGCTGAAAAACCGTTATAAAAAACTCAATTTTTAAAGATTAACAAATAATTTTCATAAATTGTTTGATATTAGGAAATAATATTCGTTACTTTTTAAGGAGTCTTAATTTTTTAATGTGATAAATTTAATAATAATAAGCGTATTTTATAAAGTTAAATTATTAAAACAGGTTTTCAAAACTAATGAAATATTTGGTATTAATTAAAAAAATCATATATCTCGAATTTCGGAATTAAGAGATTTAAGATCATCTATTAACTTTACTATAATTTTCACTTTTTCAGGTCTTTTTATGAATTTGCATTTAATCTATATGAATACTACTAATTTATTATTTTCAATTTGACTTCAGACATATACATACTCAAAACTCATAATAATTTAAGTAAATTTTAACAATTAATTTCTAATTAGTTTGAATTTAGAAAAATCGTACTTTAAGAGTTTTCCTCTTAAATTACGTAGTAAAATAAATCAGCGTAATTTTAGAAAGTTAAAATTTTTTTTAAAAACTGTTATTTCATCAACTAATGAAATATTTTGTATATAAAAACTAAATATTTGTGAATATTTTCATATAAAACACACACACGGTTTAAGTAATTTAAGAATAAATATTCGCTTTTAAGTGCTCAGATAATGTTTTATTATAAGGTACAACATAATTTATTTTTTTCTCTCGTAAATGTCTGAAAATCTCCATTAAAACTCAATTTTATAGATTTTTACCAAATTAATCTCAAATGTTGAATTTTTAGGAAAAACCGTGTACTTTTAAGAGTTTCTAAATTTGCTAATGTGTAATAAATAATTTAAAAATATGCTTAAAATTTAGAAAGTTATTAATTTTTTTATTTAAACTGGTTTTCACAAATGAATAAATAATTTTGGTATATATAAAACTAAATATACAATAATTCGAATTAAAAAACGTTCATTAAAAGACTCCATAAGACAATTAATTAAATATTCTGCTTATTCCTATCGTGTGCTCTTATTTTGATAATATAGCTATTCTAAATGAAACACACTTTATTTTTTAAATAAGCTGATAATAACCGTTAAAAATTCAATTTTGAGATTTACCAAACTTAATGAAAATCATCAAAATTTTGAATTTATTTATGAGAAATTTCCTTTAACTTTTAAGAGTTCTAAATTTTGTAAATGTGTAATATATTTAGAAAAAGCTAATATAATCGTGTTTTAGAAGTTAAACTTTTTAATTAAAACAGTTTTCCAAAACTAATGAAATCACAACCACCCTTTAATCCAAACTATGTACCATTCCACCTATAACAACTCTATTTAAAACATCTAAAACTAATAATAAAATTCACTCTTCAGCTTTTTTGAAAAAATGCATCTTCAATGAAAATCACTATATATTTTTTTCAATGCTCTTGATATTCACGAATAGAACTTCTAATTTATTTTTAAGATTTCTTACCAAATTAATTTAATATGTTATATTTATTCTAGTGCAAATAATCATTACTTTAAGTAGATTTCTTGTGAATTTGTTGTAGTGAAGATGGCTCGAAATTTTAATGTGTAAAGTTCTAAGTTTTAGATACTTTAAGATGGTATTTATAGATACAGGTATGTTTTTCATCTATATGAGATCTAATTGATTCGTGGTAATTACATAGATAAAGGCAGACATATTTGTTTTGAATAGTTCATATAATAAACTCGTTTTTATAGACACCCGTTATAAACAATTTATATAATATTTCTCTCTTATTTCTATTTTTGAATACTTGCATTTCAATGAAACACATATTTTTCAATGCTGTAAATACCGTTAAAAGTATTTACAAATTTAAATAAAACTCAATATATATTCAAATGTTGATTATTAGGAAAAATCGTACTTAAGTAAGTAATTAATTATGTAAATATGTGAAAAATCTATAAAGAAAAAGCGTTAATTTTAGACATTTAAAATTTTTATCTAAAATCTAATGGTTTTTGAATATTAAATGTGTAAAATTAATTTGTAATAAGCAATAAAAACAAAATTTGATAATTATTCATTAAAAAACGTTAATTTAAGACACCTTAAAACTATTTTATATAAATTCATACTTTTCTTGCTTTTTGTAATAGTCTATTCGATGAGACAACACATTAATTATTTTCAAATGCTGCAATACCTGTTAAAAACTCAATTTATACGAATTTACTAATAATTATATTTTAAAAAATGTTTAAAATTAAGAAAAATTACTGATAACTTGTATAATACGTTCATAATTTGTAATTATATTTTAAGAAAAAGCGTATAACATTTATAGAAGTTAAATAATTTTTTTTATTAAATACTACAAATATTTCACAATTAATGTAAAATAATTGTATTATTTAAAATCAAATATGAAATTTTCATTTTAAAAACGTTCAATTTTAAGACACCTAAAACTATATAATAAATTTACTTTTCTGCTATATTTTGAAATATAGCATTTCTAATATGAGCTACTCCTAATTATTTTCTGGTTGCCAAAGAGGGAAATGAGAGCAGCTTTTAAAATTCTTCAAGCCCACCGAGTTTTATTATTCTGACAGATTCTACACTTCAAAATGTTGTCAAATTCCTGTGAAATTTCATGGTTTTAGTAAACGAAATTTTTTTTGTGATATTTGTTTTGAAATACTTAAGAAATAATAATAATTTTCATATGATTTATTTATTTTTAATTTCATTATGTAAAAGCAGGTTTATTTGCCACACTAAGTAATCATATTTTGGGACAGTCAGTTATTAAGCAATCAAATAGTTTTTTGTGAGGGTCGGTCTTGTCTATTAATAATACATCGCTGGGAATCTCCTGAAGTAACACCTTAACGACCAGTTGATTATATGAATGTAAATTTTTAGGGCAGGTTTTTTTCTGCTTTATGCAAAATTGGCATTCTCTCACCACATTGGACACCCATTCTATGCTTCAACAATGTGCTTGTAAATCTCCGGTGCTTGAAAACACTCAATTTTAAGTGATTAACCAGCAGAGCAGGAGTTTTTCAAATCGATGTATTGAACATTCTATGGTTAAAATACTCGCTCACTTTAAGAGCTTCTAGTATTAGTTATATTGTTTGAGGTACTGAGAGGATGAATATGTTAGGGAGTAGAAGTAAATTTAAGGGTTTTCATCCTCTGGAGGTTACAACACTAGAAAAAATTTGATTTTGACTCTATGACTATATTTAGAATATATTTGGTATATAGAGACAGAGTAAATAATTATGATACATGTTCAACTTAAACATATACTTTTGTTCACACTTCTTAAATATGGCTTATTGCTACGATTGCACATCGTCTAGTGTATAACTTCTGACTATATTTGTCTTGCTTCTTGGAATTTGCATTTCCATGAGAAGAGCAATTTTTTTTGGAGGACGTTTTGGTGAGACTTTTTAAGTATTCAATGGTTCAAAAATTTAACAAAAAGGATAATTGAAGTGTTGAAATTTCAGCGACACTATAAGCGTGTAACGTTTTAATGACATGTCTGGACAATTTTGTTGTAAAGGGTTAAAAATTCCATTATTGGTAATACAGGCGCTGGATTTTTGGATCTTGCGGCGAGACACTTTGATTGATTTCGAAAAAGAAATGTTTTAGAGGTTGCTACTGCTATTTATAAGGATCTTTAAATAATATGCTGATAATTATTTGAAATTTTTATTTAAAAACCTAAAATCCTTAATTGTACTCACCTTACACACAATATTAACTTAATATTTTACCCTGTTCAGAATGGCCTTTTTTTGAAATTTCCGCGCAGAGCTTCTGAGGATACACAATCATTGCAACTGCTTTTTAATAGTGCTGATATACTAGACTATGCACATACGCCGTTCGAGATGGCGTTTTTGATGCCATAGATTGTTATTATTGGTTCAAAAATTGCATCGCGCAATAAATGGAAATTAAAAATCAGGACTATTGCTAGATCATTCATAATTATATAGTGTGTGCAGTATCAGTTTGATGGAATTTATATGGTGCGACAAATGAAGTTATAATCGCTTTTTAGATGAATTAATCCTTTCTATTATTTACATGAGGACAGGTTTTTTACTCACAGAAAGTAGATGGAACACTATTGGTATAATATAAATACAAATATTGAAATTCCATAATTAAAAAACGTCAAATTTAGAAAACCTAAAACATAATAAATCGCTTTCTGCCCTTTTTGTTTGAAAATTTTTGAATACTTCTCTCTAATTTCCACGATTACCCACAATATACTTCTCCTCTGGGACGCTGCTCACGACCGCCTGAGAGATGGAAACTGAATAAGTAT
The DNA here is from genome assembly GCA_015478945.1 of Trachelipus rathkii. Taxonomy (NCBI): domain Eukaryota; kingdom Metazoa; phylum Arthropoda; class Malacostraca; order Isopoda; family Trachelipodidae; genus Trachelipus; species Trachelipus rathkii. Next base: position 23,102 of record JABUQX010077165.1, read on the forward strand.
CCGTGAAATTATCATCGCATATTTCTGCAGGAAGGCTTTTTATATCCAAATATTATTAAACTATTTGTCATGATTTTTTTTTATGTGTATATATATATGTGTGATTCTGTTTTATTCAGAGTTCATAATGTTTTTGTTTATATTTTGTGTATTATATTTGATAAGCTCTATACAAGTACGCCTTTACTTTAGATTTTAAAATTGTTTTTATTAAATATGTTTTTTTTAGTTGCCAATTTTATACTGCTGTTGCCAGATGCCTAAAGTGAGCATTATGTTATTAATTTTTTATTAAAATTTATCGTTCAATTTATATGAACTATACTTCACAATACTTATTATATTAATATTTCGCTTCTTTCTGTCTTTTTGTATATTATTTTGCATATGTCATATATATTTTTTCATTTTTTTTTAATATGTTTGATTTTTATATATTTGGGTCAAAATTTATTTTTTATAGTATCTGCAGATCCTAAATAATACGTATTCAAAATTTACCTACTTTATGAATAATTCGTACTTGAACTACATCAGTTTAGATCAATTTTTAGTGAATCTAGATTAAGAATTGATTTCATAAAAAGTGAGTTATATTTTTTTATTAGGAAGAGATGACTTGTGTAATTATTGAAATGAAGCAGGCCTTTTCACAGATATCATAAGTAAGATGAATAATGTTGTGTTGTCTGATGTAAGGTTGAAGCCTGAGACTCTTTTAAACTTATCTAAGCACCCCAGTCTGGCATTCGAAAGAAACGCTTTACTTAACTCTATATTTCTTTCATTTATCAACGACTTAATTGTGCACATAATTATTTTGTTAATTTTGGTATCCAGCTTAAAAAATCTCTTCTGTTTAACAAGTTAGTATCACACGCTAGCTAGAATTTTTTTAAGATCAATTTGTACTACGAGAAATATGAGTTATTTTCTATATATTTATATCTTCTTCAGCCACAAATTCTATCTTTTATGAGGAGGCGAAATTTTGCTTAGTTAAGCGATTATTTTTATGTCCCTTACACGCCTACATACATGACCGTGCAAGAATATATTTACTCTGCGTTGCTCTTAGATATTGTTTTGCTTACTATTTGTGAAGTATATAGCAGCAATTACAATTTGTAAAATCTTTTATTTTTACAACACGTTAATATTTCAAGTAAACAGTTTCTGCAAAAATTCACAAAGTATATTTTACAGACTTTACTTTCAGCTCTTTTTTGGGAAATTGTTCATTTCATTATATAATACTAACATTATCTTCTGTTTCTCAAAACTACCAAAAATATTGTCCCTGTTAGTCCTAATTAACTTAAATTTAAAACAGTTTCTGCAAAAACATTTCAAAGTCATATTCATTTACGTACCAAAAAATAATTAACACTATTAAGAAAGTTTCTAATCTGTTAATTGTGGAAATTTAACGAAATAAAGTAATCGATAATTTTTTAATAGATAGAAATATTATTATTTTCTATTCAATAAAATTTTTATCATTATATGAATATTGTTATATATAAATAACTATAATTATTTTGAATTTCTCATATAAAACGTCAATTTTAAGACTAACCTATAACAATTATATATAAAATGTCTATTCTTTTTTTTCTTGCTTTTCTGTGCTCATATCTTATTTTAATCTTACTTATTTTATTTTCAATAATGTCTGAATATAATATTGTTAAAAACTCAATTTAAGATTTTACCAATAATTTTTCAAATGTTCTGAATCGTTTGATCCCAAATCTACTTTAATGATTTCTATAATTTTGTAATGTTTTAATAATTTTTAAGAAATAATTGATATATAGATAGCTAAATATTTTTTTAATAAATATACTAAGTATTGCCCCTAACTTAATGAATTATTATTTGGTTATCATAATAATTATCAAGAGTGATTGGTAGAGGATTATCCATTGAGAAAACCAGAGTTTTATAGTCATTCTAATATAAACTATTAAATCAAAATAAAGTCTATTATCAGCTTTTAAGTGAAATTGTATTTCTATGAATAACATTTTTTTTTTTTTCTACAAAAATTATTTTTTTGAAAATACCGTTAAACACTCAATTTTAAGTTTTTACTTCACCAATTAATTTCAAATGTTGTAAATTTTAATCTGAAAATCGACCTTTTTTTATAATCAGGTCGAAAAAGGCAATCATGCCAAAAATAGGTATGGGAGGCGCGGAATTTCAAGAATCTATACACCTTTTTCTATTTAAAAAACATGTTTTTCAAAACTAATTAAGTAAAATATATTGTAAATATAAAACATAATATTAAAATTTCATTTAAAATACGTGAATATATCTTCTGACACCTTAAAACAATTAATAAATCTCTTTCTGCTTTTTTTGAAAATTGTTCACTGCTCCTGTAACTACATTATTTTTTTCTGAGTAGAATGCTGAATACCTGTTATAATAACTTCTTGTAAAGCTTTTAACTCAATTCACTTTAAAATGTTTGAAATATTTTATGTGAAATTTTATCGTGTTATCTTTTTAAGTAGTTCTATATTTTGATAGAGAGTGGAGAGAGAGTATGGTAAGAATAACTGCTTTCTGTATTGTTTTTAGACATTTAAGAGTGTGTTGTTATTTAAACACAGTCGTTGTTTCAGCATCTTCTAATAGTTAAATTAAGTTTTGGTATAATAAAAAAGAGAGGGAGCTGTCATCAAAAAACGAGAGAGAGAGAGAGAGAGAGAGCATTGCCTTTCTGCTTTGTGTGAAAATTGCATTTTAGATGAAACCACATTTATTTTTCAAAATCTAAAAATCCCGTTAAAAAACTCGATCTTAAGAGAAATACCAAAGGTTTTCACTAGTAATGAAATATGGGTATATAAAAACGGATGACTATTGTAAATTCATCAAGAATAGGACGTTCGAATTATAAGCTCACGCTAAACTTATTATTAATAAATATGTCTTTTCTTGGCGTTTTTTTGAAATTGCATTTTCAATGAAACACATTATTTTAAATGCCCTGTGCATTAAGTACTGGTGTTCATAAAGCTCAGATTTGAGAGATTGTTATGCCTAAATTAAGGTTGTCTATGATTTGGTGTTTAGAGTTGGAGTGCGTAAAGCAAGGATGGCGTTACGTTGATAGAGGTGTCTTCTATAATTTTGTTTATAAACTGTAGACATGTAATTAATGGAATATAGCGCGTAATTTTCAATTGAGCCGTCGTAGGTTTTCAAATGACTTTCTTTTGCTTCTAATTTTTCGCGTGATTTCGTTAAAATTATTATACTTTAAAGAAAAGGATATAGTAAGTTGATTGGTCTTGGTTTCCTCGCTCTGGCTAATAATCGTTTTATTGTAAAAGAAAATAATAATGATAATAATAAAAAATAATAATATTTTAAAATAAGAAATTCAAAAATAATAAATAATTAATAATCCATAAAATAATAATAATAATTAATAATATTTTAATAATAACTAATTAAAATAATAATAAATAATAATATAATAATAATAATAATATAATAGTAATAATAATAATATAATAATAGTAATAATAATAATAATTAATAAAATGAAGTAATAATAATAATAATTTAAGAAGAAAGTATACAAAAAAAATGTTAATAGCATGAGTTGGCATGAGTAAGCTGCATTAGGTTTATCTAATATCTTAGATATAATGATGAAAATGACTGGCATTTGTGTAAAGACTTAGCGTTGTTTAAACTCTTATAAGTCTTAGGTAAAAACAATTATATGTTAGCAATTATTGATTGGTCAATGTACGTTATTTAGGGTTAAGGTTGTGTTATATTTTTTTTTAGTTTTACATAAATATTACAAATGTTTAAGAAAATACTATATAATATATTAAATAAAATCAGTTGCTGAATAAAAGATAGAAGAATAGTTTGCGTTTCTGCTCCGCTTCAAGGTTTCGGCATAATTTATATCGATATTATACTCTGAAACTTATGTCAGTGTAGTAGTTTATTCAATATAAGGTTTGTTAGTGATATTAACATTTGTTCTTAGTTCATATGTTAATGTCTATGTTGGCTTTGTTCTATTAGATAACAATTCGTCTACTTGCTTTATTTTTATGTTAGTAGTTATATAAATAAGATTATACAAATGTTATGACCTTGTATATTTAATATCAACTCTGGTGGGATTTAATTGGGAGCCTGGAATGTGGCGCTCTGATTAACATGGCCATTTACTAATTTTAAGGGCTATAATAAACTCACGCTCTCAAATATGACATCGCTCAGTAGATCATTCAATTATATACAGTGGGCTTAGCGGCAGGGGTTTAGTGTTGGTGGGTCTCCTCTATGCAAGTGTGGATATCAACCTGCAGTTTACTGTCTTGTTAGGATCGGTAACAATATGAACCAGTTAAATATTGGGAACTTATCAAGCACCACTGCGTATCTCGAAATTAGCTCATACCGAAATGGAGCCGTTGGAGGGTTGATGGTGGGATGACTTGTTTAACTTAGAAATTTTAAATGATTATGGGTTCAGTAAAACGCAAAATTTCTTACGAATTGCTATAGACATTTAAATACAGAAAAGTAATTTCCCTTTCAAATCTAAAATATACAAAATAAGAGATGAGTGAACACACACACCAACCATTAATTATAAGTATTATATAAATTTATTAACTTTATTATATAATATATTAATATATTATATATATACTATACTTATTAATATATATATATATTTATATACTATATATATAGTATATCATACTAATATTATATATATATATTATTATATATATATATATATTATATTAATTATATATATGATAATATATATATATATTATATATATAATATTAATTACACATGTAAATATATATAGCTAATACCGTGTATATATATTATTATATATATATTATAATATTATATAAAATTTTTAATAATAAAATAAAATTAAAAGAATTGCTGGTGAGGGACAAATAAATATTTAAAATAATAAAAACTTTAAAATAAGTAGATTTTAAACTTATTATAAACACAGAAATTTTCAAACAAAACTAAAATTATAAAAGTAAGGAATAATATGGTCAGTGGTAAAAGAAATTACATAATAGGGTATATAGATGTTTTATAATTAATTTACGTAATAAATAACCAATATTGATAAAGTAGTAGTGAGTTAAAACATGAACAACATACAATACATATTAAATATTCTTTTCAATGTGTGAAGTAAGTATTATATTATTATTTATCTTAAACCATATTATATACTAACTTCGACTCAGAGCTAATTAAATACTATACTATTAGTTATATATATTAATAATATATATTTAATTAATATAATTATATATATATATATTAATTAATAAATATATATTAATATTATAATATATATACGTATATCTATTTATTATATATTTTATATATATATCATGTATTATTTATATTTATGTAGTGTGTGTTGAGTTTTGTAGCAGTGTTTTTACGCATCGCATTTTTCCCCTTTCAGCAAACAGGCTGTTGAACAGAAGTTTCATACCATTGTCAAAATCAAATAGCAACAGATGGTTCATGTATTATTGACACCCCTTTACTAATTGGATGTGTATTATATCAGACTCCAAAGACTAATTATCTTTTTTTTACAAGCCTTTTTGTTTCTTTTGGTCCCAGGCTTTGGTATCTTCAACCCTCTCAAGAGGGGGCAACATTGTTGTTGTAAACAAAGCCTTTGTTCTTTTTCTATGGTATGGTATAATGGTTTTAGGGTGTCAGTTAGGAGAACATGTTTACCGACGTACAAGTGTGTCTAGTTGTGGGCCCCTGGGGCACTCAAAGTGGGACGGCTCGCGCTTATTGGTGTTTGGGTTGAGATTTATTTGCTTGGAATAGATTAAGTGAATAATAATAATATAATATTAATTGAAAAATACAATAAAAACGATCTTGATAACAAGATTATTAGCAAATTTATGATAATACTAATAATATATATAATAGTTTTGATCGGCTTATTAGATCATCAGTAAAATTGAGAGTGGCTCTCAAGAGTAGCTCACATACTGATAAATGTGAGAAGTATGACTTCTCATGATAAGAGGCAGAAGTTGTTACATGGAATGCTGTATGACAGTTAGCTAGGTTGAGATAAAATTTTTGTTTAGTTTCATAAAATATTACAATGTTAATGAAAAAATAACATTAATATCTTAGAGATATCACCTCGCATGATGTGTGTGTGTGTGTGTGTGTGCAATTGTGCGTGTGTGTGCTAGTGTTAAGCCATTAATGCTTATATTGTGTTAAGGGGGGGTTAAGTCAGGAATATAACCTTGTGGGTAGTGTTGGTAAGTAGATAGTAGTATATAGATATTAACTAAATTACATGTTTTTTTTTTATTTGTATTTCTGTTGATTGGTAAGTGGATATTTGGTCCTTGTTCATGAGAAGTTGTGTGCAACTTATGGTGTTTCGGAATTGGATATTTTTGTGTTTAAGTGTGACAAGGCGATTGTTTTGGTAGTTTAGTGTTTAGTGCTTAGGTAGTTTAGGCAGTTTAGGTTTGGGTAGTTTAGTGTTTTTTTTTAGGATTGTATTGGTAGGAAATTCAGGAAGAGTACTCTAGATTAAATCGGATAAGGAAAACCGTAAAGCTTAATACCAAACTATTCGTATATATTATATATCACCTCGATTTATAGTATTATATTTATAACTAGTACTACTCACTATTTTATTATATCGTAAGTCTGTATTAATACTATACTATATATACTACCGGTATACAATTATATATATGTAGTTATATAGTACCTGAGGGGTATATAGCAATATACGTATATATATGAATAACCCAGGGTTAAATATGGACTTGAATCAGCACTAAAAGATCGAATAGATCCCAATAGAATCCAATAGGGATCCACGGGATGGAGGTAGGAGGGTGTGGCGTGGGGTAGGTTTGGATTAATGATTTACTGCTTTAGGTCCAATAATAACAGTCCAAATATGGCTTTAAATCAATAGATCAATAGATCACAGGTTGGGTTGAAAGGGTGGTTGAGATGCTTGACCGTATTAACTGATTTACTTGCTTTAGGGCAATAAAGCTGTTCAAATATGGACTTGAATAAATAGATTAGAATCATATAGATCAAATTGATCAATGATGTTCAATAGGATCAATGGATCAATTAGATCAATTGATCAATAGAATCAATAGATCAATAGATCAATAGGATCAATAGATCACGGTATGGTAGGAGGGGTGGCGAGGGCATGGCTTGTTAACTCATTTACTGATTTACTGCTTTAGTGTTAATAAATAATTTTTTTTTACGTTATAAACATAAAATGAAAGAAAATTCAGTTAAAACAATGTTTTAAACAAATTAAGCAAATAATAAATAAATGTTTTTAAAAATATATAGATTTTTTAAATAAATAATATTAAAAATAAATAAAATTAAAATAAATAAATAAATAACATTAACTTTAACAAAATATAAATATAAAGAATAATAGAAACTTAAAAGAAAATACATAAGAAAACGAAATGTTTATATTAAATATCCGAAAAAATATAAATGTCTTCCAACAGCATTTAGAAAACGTAACATAGATGTATGACGTGATAGAAAAAACAGTCATGTGATCAGTAAGTTAATGCGATGATTGCCTGGTTAATGTATTAAGTAAAGTGTCTCTATAATTAGTATGTATCTGTGTGTGCATGTGAAAATACAAATACGTTCAGGAAACGAATAGGGCGTAAAATCTGAACATGGAAATTCAAAATATGACAAACAGTTCTCTGATTGGATACCGTTGAGCTTACTAAGACTGCGTAATGTTTAGATGTGACGTAGAGCGCATACTTACCGAACAATATTCTAGTCATGGTTTGATAGTAGAAGTGCTCGTGCGTGTTATTGCTGTTTTGATATCTATGTCGAAAAATAATAATAATAATAATAATAATAATAATAATAATAATAAAATAATAATAATAATAATAATAATAATAATAATAATAATAATAATAATAAATAATAAATTTTGTGTATGTCTCCTGATTAATAAAATAATATTTTGTTTCGGTTTGTATAATAAAGATTGAGACTTGTTGTTATCTCATCTGAAAAATCTTTAAATCCTTAATGTTATAATGGTAACTCTGTTTAAGAGTTTATTAGTACGTAAGGATAAATACACTCATATTATAATGTATATTATATATATATCTTACTACTATATATAATATAGATTATAAATATATACTAAGATATATTATAGATATTATATAATTATTATATATTATAATATAATATATATATATATAGGTCTCACGCCTCCTTATTTAGTGGAACCCATTAATTACGCCTCGCCACAAACATCTAACATTTTAGAGAAAATCTAAGCATGTCCGCCAGCTGGTTAGATTATTGTAGTATCCCTGAATTCATAAGCTTCAACGCGTTCTCAGATCGACTGTCCTCTATCGATATATATATTAGGTTATTATAGCGATTATCAATTATGCTTAATATATAATTATATATATATATATATTGGATATATCTATAATATATAAGTATAATATATAATATATAAACTTATTTATATATATATATATAAATATATATTTTATAATATATAATTTAGTTATATATATTATATAATATCATTATATTATGTTTAACATATAGTATTTGCTTATATAATATAATATATATACTGGGTAGAGGTAATTACAGTTATCTTAAATTACAATATATAGGTATTATAGTTATTTTAGTATATAGTTATATTCTAGTTTGAGTATATACATATACTCTTTAATATAATATATTTCTTATTATGTTTAATTATAAAGTGATTAATATATATATATATATATATATACGTTTATATATATATACTATATATATTATATTATATTATATATATATGAATTATATATATATATATATATATATATATATATAGATCCAATAGACTTTCTTAGGAACCTCACTTATAATGAATAAAAAGACGAACAGAAGCTTTTATATCATTTAATTAGGACGTTTCGGGTTTTTTATCCAAACCCATTATCAGCTAAAACATAACATTTCATAAATTATACTAAATATTTTATATGGAAAGTTTAAAATTAAAATTATATAAATAATAATTAATAATAATAATAATAATAATATTTAACATAATTTCTCTAAATTAAAATACTTCATATATAACTAATTCAATAATAATAATAATGATATTAAAATGTAAATAATAATGGCATTAAATAAGGTAATAATCATCAATAATAAAAACATCAGAAATAGGAAGTAAGAAAAACTATAAAACCAATTTATAAATAATAATTAAAATATAAAAATTATTAACCTATAATTAGATTGCATTGTTTTAGTGGAAGAAGGTACAAAAAATGTACAAAAAAACTAATAAACTACTTTGCTCTCGTGGTTTGTTTATCGTCCATTTTTGAATAATCAACATATCAGGGCCACAATAAAATAATATCGAAAATTACACAGTGAATAAAATCGGGATTATATAATAAATAAAAAAAAAAACAAATCACAATTTAAAACAAAATAAACTTAATTGAGGAGCCATCTGAGGTAAGTTGAGCTTTGTACTATGTATAACAAGCTCTCGAGAATCCTTCGTTCGAGTAAATGACGCCGAAGACAATATCTTGAAGTTTATCCCTTGAGATGTCGTAACAGGCTCTGCTGAAGCAGTGGGTTCCGATGGCAGAGTTTTCAGGGCTGAAGTTAATGGTATTTCTAAATGCAATATTTTTGAAAATTAGCAACACAACAACCAACCAATCTTCTAGATATAACCTCCAGTATGTACTACCCGTACCAAAAACAGTAATTTCGATTACGTTATTAGAAAGTGAATTGAGAAGCAAACCGCCAAAATTGTTTAAGTAATCATACGCTTTTTGCTTTTCATTATTGTTCATAATATGATTAATAAGTGCATTATTCATTAAATTTACAAATATTATTTATATTATTATTATATTATATATTTTATTATAATTATTGTTATTATTATTATATTAATTATGTTTTTTGTTAATTATTATTATTATTATTTATTATTATTATTATTTTATTATATTATTCATTATATATTATTTATTATTATTATTATTTTTTATTATTAATTATTTATTATTATCTTATTAATTTTAAATTTTAACTTTCATAATATTATTGTAATTTTAATTTAAGTTTTAGCATAGAGATGTGTTTTGCCTAAACCCGAAAGTTCTAGTAAAATGATATCAAAAGCTCTGTGTTCGTTCATATATATATATAGATTATTATTAAATAGTAAACAATAGTTTCTAATATTAGTATAGAATATTATATAAAATATTATAGTTAGTATATATATATATATATATAAGTGCAGATAGCTAGTTAGTAGAGAGTATTCTTATAGTGATTATATATAGTATCGTATTATTTAAATATAATAATAAAAAGCTATACTTATATATTTATTATATAATATATAGATATATATATATATATATATATATATATATATATTAATATATATATATATATATATATATATATATTATATAAATATATATATATATTTATATATATATATAATATTATATATACTAATATATATAATATTATAGATATATATATAATATATATAATATATATATATATATATATATATATATATATATATATATATATATTAAATTGTATGATGTCGTGGTTTAAAAAAATTTTTTATATGTTGTTTTTCCCCTTCATGTAACAGGTGTTGAACTGAATTCTTACCAGTGCCAGAACAATGCAACAGATGTTTCAAGTAATTGGAATATACTCCTCTCATTCTTGTCTCGCTTACCCTTGCTATAAACATTGTGAATTGGACAGATTTGACACTTTACCCTTGCATCATATATTGAGCTATATTAGATTTCATTTGTTCTCCTCTCCCCTCTTTTTAAACGAAATAAATTTTTAGACTTTAAACGTAATGTGTAGTTTTGAGGTGTCTTTTCCCTCTCCCCTCTTTTAAATCCTCTTTTACTTCTCTCTCTTACAAACCTGTTCTTTAAAATCAGATTAAAGATACGAAGGAAGAGGACATGAAAGGAGGTCACAAGCTTAGCCTGCTCTAATGCGGGGCCTGGCAGATGGAGGGGAAAACTTTACTGGACGCGGTCCATCTACAGATCTTTTCGCGTGTAGCGACGCGATATGTATTGTATTTCCGGGCCTTAAACGTATATTTGTCTTTATATATATAATATTATAATAACTAATATATATTATATATAATAGACTAATATATATATAATAAGCGATATATATATATAATATCTATTATATATAAATAATATATATATATATATAGTATTATTAAGTTATATATTATATTATATATATATATATATTTATATATATAATATATTATAATATATATAATAATATATGCGTATATATTATTTGTGTGTTAATTTTCCCTTGCATTAACGTATTTTCTAAAGCATGTAGTCTATATATACTATATATATAATATATAAATATATATATATTATTATATATATATATAATAATATATTATATATTTATATATATATTATATATATATTATATTATATTTATATATTAATATATATAATATATATATATATATATTAATATATATTATTATATTATATTATATATATATATATATATATATTATAATATATAATATATATATATTCAGTATTTCCAGTTTTTCACTTTTCACTTTCCAGTTTCCAGGAATTCCTGGAAATCCTGGATAATTTACAGGATTCCATAATTCTTCAGGATTTGGCATTCAATACCCATACTCCACTACTATATATATAATATTATATTATAAATAATTAGTAATATATATATTACATTATATTAATTTATATATATATAATATATATATATAATATATATATATATATTTAATATATATTATATATATAGTCTGTAAAAATATTGCATAATCGCAATTATTATTTAGTATCTTAAACGAAAGATCATAATGTGGTAAGAGTAAAGAAATTACTGCCTTTCTTCCGGTGATTGGAAATCCACCGCAATGTTGCGAAATGAGGAACAATATGCTCGATGCTTTACCGAGGGTTGAGGATATAGCCATCCAGTCGAAAAACTTCGCAGCTATTTGTCCTCTTTCGCAACATGTGGTGGTCATATTCTATATATATATATTAGGTCACAGGTGCACGCCGCGCAAGTGTTCACGGATTACTATTAATAGGTATGTTTGGTATTCTAATCGGTTTAATAATAATAATAGTTATAACTGCTTCAAATTATAAAATTAATCTAATTTATATTAATCAGGAGACTAATAATATTTTACCGCAGTAAATAATTTATAAAAAAATAAAATAAAATATAATAACGTACTTTTTTAAAAAAATTAAATAATTTAGTGATTATAAAATGTGAGATAAAATTTACTATTAGTTTATTTAGTAATATATCAAAGATTGTCAGATACTTACTCTACGTGTAAGTGAACGGTAAAGTTTGCTGAATGTTGAATTTTTATTTACTTTTTAAAACGCGACAAATTACACCTAATCAGGTAGTATAATAACAAGAACGGTATAGAGTGAAGAGTACGGGGTTATCTCGGTATACCTACTCGAGTAGGTGATCGATACTGTGTATGGGTGACTTCGTCAGTCCCATTCCATCTCATTCTGTGTTTCCTTTTACTCTCGTTCTCGGTCTTCAGATTAACCTTCTATTATTATTTTATCTATTATTATTAGATATACATATAATTAATGTATATTATATATAAAATTAATATATTATTTTCTCACATTATATATATTATTTTGATTACTCAATGCGATCAATTTATGTTTGGCATTATTATTATATTATTATTATTATTATTTATTTTATTATTATTATTTATTATTATTTTATTTTATTATTACTTTTTCTCTCGAGTGGGATCTGCAGCTTATTCAATGATTTCATTTTTCTCAAATGTCTCATATCAGAGCCTGTCTCAATATTAGTTTTATTACTATAATTATTATAATTATATATAGTATGATTATTATTCATTATTAGTTATTTTTATTTTACAAATATACTCCTATTCTCAGCCAGTGACGACTCACTCCGAGATTGAATTTTGTGGTTACTATTTTCCTCGCTTTCAATGCGTTCTCCACGGGTAACACCTCTCTTCGTACAGTCGATGTTCTAATACATAGCTCCTGATCCAGCGCCCTGAACCTCATATCTAATCGACCATCGCAGTACATTGCTCGATCCTTTCGCTCTCCAGTTACCTTATGCTATTCTATTCCGTTTTTCGTTGAGTCTCTCCGCCCTCGCCGCCTGATATACTCTTCACGCGGGCAGGAGCTTGCTGCGCAGTGCACTATAAAATCTTAAGCGTATGGGATATAATATCTCTCTATTCATCCTATCTCATTCTGATGGTGTCCATTTATCATTCTATAAGTTGATTTGCTACTACGATTCAAGTTTCATCCTCAACTTGCCTTCAACACTCCTATACTCCTCATCTTTTATATATATTTTCAGTATTATACTTCTTTACTCTCTCTTTCTGTCTACTCTCTCCCATACTATAACAATATCAACCACTCCATCTAATCTCACGACTCCGCCTACTCCGATCTTATACTCTTATTGTTTCTAAGTTGTAAGTATTTCCACGATCTCCGTCCCAATCAAAATATTAACCTCTCGTAGTCTCAGAATATTCGATGGGGGTATAACCTGTCCCGGTCACCATGTCTCTACGATGTTTTCTCATAGATAATGCATTTTACAGTGAAGAATACATACAACTATTTATTGACCATAATCTCACTTTCATTTAGAATTATGTATTCATTTTATTATATATTTAATATTTATCCTTGCTATTTCACCCTTATCTATCATTCCACTGTATGTTTATCCGATTTAATCTCTTAGATACATTAAAGATTTTCCTCACTATTCATTTTTTATTCTATTTCACTCTCATACTCATATTAATTTACTTTCTTGTATTTATATATATAATCTTCTCTCACTTTCCTCCTAAGTTCATAATCTATCTATTATTACTTTAGCTCTTCTCATAATTTTGCATATCCTCATATATTCTCTATTATCTCGTGTACTCTCGCAAGATCCTTATCTCCTATCTAATACAGTATTTTACATCTACTTATATTTAAGCTAGTGTTTACCTCCCTCACCTTGGTTTTCTTATATGACATAATCCTCAGCTTTATTTAATTGGTAACATCTTTATCGGGTTCCGCATACGCATTATTTACTAACAATTCTCACTCTCCTCCACCCCAAATTATCTACGTGCATACAACTTAGCTTATCCTATAATATATATACAGGTATGAACAATAACTCAATATTATATACTAATAATGGTGACAACACTCCTCTCCCTGTACTTAAACATACCTGTCATTAATTCTCAATAATACCACTGCTTCTATTACCCATTACGCTGGCCTAACTCAGTGCACTTTCATTATACATGTCTGTAAGTACTACTATTTAATCACTTATTAAATCTCAACTATGTATTACTTTACTTAGTATATTAGATATTGGAGATTACTATTACTGATTGTGTCTTCTCTCCGCAATAAGTTATAGTTATTATACTCACCTAGTACACTTGTTAATTTTGCTCATATCTATATTCATCTCTAAAAATCTCACAACAGCCATATATATTAATATATATATATTATATTTATATAATATATATAGTATATATATATTTTATAATATATATATATATATAATATTAATAGTATATAATTAATATATATGTATTAATAATTTAATTAATATAAATATATTAGTATATATATATATATATATAATATTAATAATATATTTAATATATATATTATAATATACAGTATGTATTCCAATATATATATATATATTATTTTTATTATATCACTACTCCACTAAAGCTCTTCTTCTTATCATATATCTTTATCCTCAGAAGAATATAATATTTATATGATCTCCGTTTGATTCCTCTCGATTATATAATATATCACGGGCCTGAATACCATTACTATGTGACCGCTTCATGTCTCAGGTCTTGTCCTCATCGACTACTACTGTACGCTGTGCACCCTATTATCTTGACCTATAAATATCCTTTTCATATATAATCTATCATATGGGCTCAATAGCGCCTAAGTACAACTGATACTAGTTCATCTACTAAATTGCGATACAGTTGCCACATATCTCCTCCTTAGTTTTTTTAATACACCCGGGGATACTATCGCCCTTTTACCTACACTCCGTACATCAGGTACTCCCTCCATTTCTCCAGAAATTCAATTATTAAATACATATCTTACAATACATCAATCGCTATATTGTAACCTTCCTTCCATACATTCGCATTTTTTCTAACTTTTTTCACAAATTTGAGGAGAATTTTTCATTCCATTATTATTTCATTGATATCCCCTATATTGCCATCTCCAAATCTCTCATTCTATTATTATATATCATCTACCCTTCAATATCTACATAACGTATTTATATTTAATCGGCAAGCTGATTTCACCTATCATACATGCCCTTCGCGTGAAGGTTTCTTCTTCTCCTTCTTACCTGATTATTATTAAGCTTCGGAAAAAGTATACTTCTCACCACCTTATTTCTACTTGAATCTATTTATCAGTGTTCCTACTTCTTACAGTTTTTTCACTACCCTCCTTTTCTTATTACTGTAGGTGTTTGCAAACGGTCGATATACTCTATACTGTCCTCGGTATAGTGGATTATTTGATTCATGTTATATATATTTTAATTTCTTAGATATTAACATCTCCTTTGTCTCAGTTGTTCACCGATCCTCTCACAAGCTTACTCTCCATCGCTTACTTTGTTATTAATAGCTGTTTCATCTCACTTACATTTCTGTTTACCATACTAATATTCCGCTTCATTTATTCTTAAAGTTAGTATATCTTCTTTTCATTCCTATATCTCGCATTGCGCGGTGTAACGTACCTTGTGTAGCAATTTTTTTCTCCTTTACTGCACGTGGCAACATTTCATCCTGTGTGCCACCACGCAGTCTTTTTCTTTCTGGAACCCATTCTTTTTACCCCCAGAAGTTTCTTACGTCTGAAATATTTTAATCATTTTTATCTCTTTAAAAATACTCCCTAACTGTTTCCTTATACTAATCTTACAACATTTCTCTTCATTTCTCATATATTGTGATATATATATATTAATATTCACTATTTTCTCTTATCTACTAAATAAATCACCTATTTACTACTTTCATACCTCCATTAATATTCTCTACCTCATAATCATGCTATTCACGCTATAGTCTTCGCTATCACATCTATCTAACTTTTGAGTAACTGGGGTAGGTGTTAGATTGATATATATATATAGAGAGATAGTAGAGAGATCGCGACAGAAGCGCATGCACGCAAAGAACGAAGATTAGTGCGAAGACCAGCGACACCAGGAGTATATTCAAAATTCTTTTTCTCAAATTTTATTCGTCACAGTTGTGCCTCTGCATATGACGCAAACATGTTGCTTCGTTGCTCGTGAATGGTAAGTTCTTTAGGTCCGTATTCTCATATTCGTTTGTCATCCTTCATCCGGGTAATAATGGTTTACTAGGTTCTCTGCAACCATACTCATTCCACCGTGTACTAATATCAGATTTACTCTATTTTTGAATAAGCGTATTGAAATCCACGTAACGCGTCCCTCAGCTTGACAAGCATAAAATTTGTAACTTCAGCTCTCATGAACTGACACCAGAGTAGAAGCTGGATTGCGCCCTCCTCTTTAACACCAATATA
The DNA here is from genome assembly GCA_015478945.1 of Trachelipus rathkii. Taxonomy (NCBI): domain Eukaryota; kingdom Metazoa; phylum Arthropoda; class Malacostraca; order Isopoda; family Trachelipodidae; genus Trachelipus; species Trachelipus rathkii. The sequence continues at coordinate 40,033 of JABUQX010077165.1, forward strand.
CTACCTAGCAACCTCGCTCCCTAGCGCGCAAACATAACACAGAAATATTCTTTCTATTCCCACCTTAATAGTCCATAAGCGTAAAATCCCAGTCTATATTCATCGTTATACCTATATCTCTCTTATTCTATTATATATATTATATATATATATAGTCGCGCATATCTAGTCCCCCATTAGTAATCATATATTATTTACTTACTCAAGATCTATTTCGTCATACACATATCTTAAACTAAGTTCATGAATAATAAAATATTTACTTTTCTTCATTATGGGCAATCTTCTCATTTTAGGGTGGGTCAAGTGGATAATATTGGGGATTTAGGCAAATAAGTATAGTGCCTCATACTACGTCTCCTGTTTTCAGACTCATATCTAAGTGCTATTGCAATATCTTTCATATATTTTTATTATAAAGTCGATGTTACTTCACTTTACTGTTTCTTAGTCTATATCCTAGGGTCTAGTATATATATAGAGATACAATTGCCACCGTAATCTTACTTCTCCCCTAATCTCTCCTCACTATGTATATTACAATTTATTATATATTAGTATATATCAATCTAATTGTATTCTACCTCCTCCTCACTTCACCCCTTCATCCTCGTTATACGCTAGACACCAAAACATCCGGTAATTCCATCTAAATACCATCTATACTCCTACTAAACTCCTCCTCACTCTCTTTACCCCTCTCGATTATATATAATATTATATGTTACTAGATTATTAATATTCCTTATTATAATCAGTGATAACTTATTCGCTTTGTGTGTGTAAGTTCGTAGTTTATTCGTAATTCACATTTTTAGCGGTTACTTGCTATCGATTAGTTCTACCGCCGAGAATATCAGAGGTCTCATGCTCCGTGTCGGGTCCAGGTATTCGGCGCGACTATTGATAAATGCAGGTTCTTATCCACGATTGATCAATTTGCCAACGCTCTGACTCGGCCTCTGCGGTTGGCATAATGCGCCTCGTCACGGGCTATTCATCTTTTTCATAGCCGTACTTTCTTATGCATCTTTTTGGTGTGATGTATTATTCATCACTTCATGAGCGAACCTTGTTTTCTCCCGCAATAACTCCAAAAAATTCGTAGTTCGGTAATCATAGAGGATACTGCCTTCCACAGTATAGTTACCCTAAAGTTTATGTTCTTTTTTCTCTCCAAGGTCTCAATGCATTTACTCTGTATTTAAATACTATTGATGGTGTGAGGTGTTCTGCCTCCACTTATGAGTCGATACATTTAGTCGTATTATTAAAGATTTATTCCATATTTTAATGTATCTAATTAGTGTATGCCTATTAAAAATTATTATTATTATTATTATTATATATATTTTTATTATTATTAATTTATTATACTTTAAAATATATTTTATCTGACTTATTATGATGTTATCAATAGTATTTTTTTTTTGTCATAATAATTTTCGTGTTATTTATATGTGAAGGATGTGTCGTATTAGTTAGATCTAGTTTTGAGTTGTTATTTATTTAATATATCTTATCTTATGTATTAATTTCAATTTAATTTTTAGATTATATTTTGCCATTTGATGATGATGATGATGGTTATTATTTTTATTCGTCTCTTAAAATTATTATTAAAGTTTGGAGTTATAGCGCTCCGATTAATAAATATTATTCCTCAGCTCGTTCTCCTTTGGTTTAAAGTTCTCGCATCAGTTAAAGCTATCTGGTTATCGTGCTCTGTTAATTTTTTTTTTTTTTTTTTGGCTCTCTGTATATGCTTTTCTAATTTTTCTGATTGCGTGTGCGTGTATGGATTATGCGAAAACTTGTAGCCCACCTCCAGGCAGCCCTGTGGTCGTTTTATACTGTTTTTGACGGCCTTAACCCAACGGTCTTAGGAATCAATTGCTTTTTCACTCTAATAGACTCTCAAACCTGCATCCTATATAGTGAAATAATATATACTTACCTCTACTATCTTCTAAACCCTTAAATATTTTAAAGACTTATAGTCTGCAGAACCAGCATATGTCCTAAGTGAGTCAATTCCTTCAATATACTCTTATTATTGGATATATCCAAGCTATAAATTCTTATTTTATTAATTTCGTTTTTAGTATATTATTAGTTGTGGAGTTTTATGCGATTCATCTTAATTTTTATTTATATATAAACATTCTATTATTATTTATCTTATTTTCTCAATCTGCTTATCTGAAATTCTTAACTTTTAACCAGTAACTTCTGAACTCGTATCTAAAGCATTGGGCATGTAACTAATGCGTAAAAATACAACGAACATAAAAACTTGTATTATTTTCCTAATATGTAATGATGTGCTACTTGCATGCAAACCTAGATATTTCCTTTTATTTTGAAACAGACACGAAGATTTTTTATGCCTTTTAATATATTACACATCTTTGTTTTTACCTTACTCACTGAAGACTTGTTATAATACTTCTCCAATGCATGTATTTTACTAAAGTCTACGTAAGGGTTCCATCTATTTAGTGAGACATTTCTTTTACTAACAAGTAAAACTGACATATATTGTTGTTCCTCTCGACCCTTAAAGCAGTGATACAAGCAGTAAGCCTGATTTATGAGAGGAATCCTAATCATCAGTACTAATCTCACGCCGATCTTAGAGATCCCTTCGTCCC
>JABUQX010077166.1:0-22498 GCA_015478945.1 Trachelipus rathkii
ACAAGTACTTCAAAACTAGAGTCATTTCAACTTTTATAACTGTGTGTATCTCGTCATGTCGGTTCATACCCCTGGCCAGGCCCAAAACCATATCAAACCCCCGTCTTTCACTCCTATTATGCACCTTTCTTCTCGCCTCTGCCAAACTCGCATTCCTTTATTGACTCTATTAATATTATCTTTGTTCTTCTAGCCGGTCGATCGATTCCCAGCACACTTACCACTATACATTCGCTTTGCCAACCGACTATCATCTATCCTTTCCATGTGACCAAACCGTCTTAATACACTCGTCTATTCTCATTTATTGTCCTTCTTCATACCACATCTAACTCCTAAGCACATTTCATTCCTCATTTTATCATATTCTTTTCAACCTAACACGCCCCTAAGATTATCCATCTGAATAGATTTCACCTTAAATCTATTCCTCTTTTTCAACATCATAGTTTCTCTGATATACATTAACACCTGTAATAACCATACCCTCATGCAGAACCCTAGTGCACTCCAGACTTAGTCCCTCTTATCCAACAAAGATTTAATTGCACCAGCCACCTTTTTACTATATAATATATATATATAATATAATATATATATATATGTATATATATAATATATATATATTATATATATATATATTATTATATATTATATATATATAATATTATATATTATATATATTATATATATAAACTACCTTTTAACGGTGCTTTATCCCTAATAACAGGGGGGTACCACAAAAGGCAATCGAACTTTAAGTGGCGGCTATCCAAACCAGCGCCACCCAACGTGTTTTGCAGTTCGAGTTTAAAATTCTTGCCCCCAGTAGATAAAACTCCAAACTGCTATTACGCGAGGATTTGAAACCAGCGTTCCTCTCGTAATAAGAAGGCGGTGACTCAACCTCTTGCGCCACGAGGCCGTTTTCATATATATATAATAAGATATATATATATATATAATATATAATATAATATTATATATATATATATTATTATATATTATATATATATTATATAAATTAATATGATATATATATATATTATATATTATGTTACTATATATAATATATATATATATATATATATATATTATATATATATATATATTATTATATATATATAATATATTATATTTAATATTATAAATATATAGTATATATATAATTGGAATCCAACTATGAGTTTAAATATCTATTATAGTAATAATATATTAATATTATATATATATATAAATATATATATATATATATTATATTATATTATATATTATATATTATAATATATATATATATTATATATATATAATATATATATATATATATATAAGCCTAGGTATATATATATATATGATTTATATAATATATATAATATATATATATATATATATAATAATATATTATTAATATTTATATATATTATATTATATATATAATTATATTATTATTATATATATTAATATTATAATTATATAATATATATATATATATATACTATTATTATATAATTAAAAATAATTTGGAGGGAGGTAAAAAAAATATAATGTAAGGGGAGAGAAACAAAAAATCCTGCAATGAATATGATACACGTTTTGATAGATATAATGTTTAAACATATAAATATAAATCAACTATGATATAAGAGTAATATATGGGACTATTGAATGTTAATAGAAGGAATGGATGTTTAGTTTTAGATGTAAAACATACTCACGATGGTAGTAAAACGTCGTTTCTCTCCTGTAGAAAAAACGACTATTCTGTTGCATAGTCTGTGATATAATATCTCCATACAACTCTAACAAAGTCGAGAGCCATACCATAATTGATATCCCACTGGTCCCTTGTAACGTCCTTTCCATGAACTTTTAGATCTTGATGGAAGCGTTCACACTGCTCATCACTATCGCCTAGGTTATCCCGAAATTTTCTTAGGTGAGAATGTAAGTAGTGCAACTTTATACTGATTCTACATCCATGAGAATGAAAACTGTTTAGCAGTTCCTGTACAATGTTAGTCAAGTTCTCAAGTGGCTTTCCTGTTCACCTCTTCAGCCCATATAATTCTGTGCTTCAATTCTGAAAAACCGAAATAACCACGCTCTTTGCCTCTAAAGACAGTCAATTGTGTTGTAGCCCAGAAGGCAGCATCAGGAGCGAAGTGGTCCGTATTTGGGTATTTTTGGTGGGCACAAAATATCCCCCAAGCTTTTTTCTCTCGATCACTCAGACCAGGAAACGTTTAGCATATATAGCGGAAGCATTCACCATCATATTGGCTCCAGGCTTGGCCTTCACAAAATTGTTCATCAAACCAAGTTTTATGTGTACCGTCCGGAAGGTAAGGATGATAAATTTTTTATCATCTGTAACAACGACTCGGAGTCACGTAAGATGATTCCTGTGTCGCCTGGCGTCAGGTTTACATCGGTGGCCAATTCTCTTTTTGGTCCAGTGATCCTTTGCCTGCCAGGCCTGTTCCATATGCACAATCTTAACATGCGGAAAGCAGGTATATAATTTGGTGAAGAGCCTGCTTGCTGACTGAGCAAAATGTTTACCATTTTGAGGTCGACGCTTATTTTATCATCCATGTACCGATATTGTAGCCTCTCCAAACTGTATTGATTATTTGCCACATACTCTCCTCTCATCCGTACCGAGTACCCTACTGGAACCGAAGCATACCCGTTGCCGTTGTGTAACAACACACACTTTAAACTGCTTTTGGAAGTGTCAATAAACAGTCACTCACCTGAATCGTATGCTGGGAGTCCCATAAGCGAGTAAAGTAGGCTCAACTTTCACTTGCAATACACAAGTGTTACCATCGACTGGAAGCACGAGCCTGCAACGCAGTCTCTGCTGCACCACTGTTACGATAAAATGTTACTCTGGTGCCATGGTCCAGTAGTCATTTTTTCATGAACCTCGAAGCAACAGCTCAGGACACTTCGGCAAAATACAGACTCTCATCGCAAAGGATCACTTCAGTTCAAACCCTGGGTGACAATGACGGACAAATCTTGACTGGAGTATTTCGCATGGATGATAGACATCATCCAGGTCATTGGCATCCATACATGTAGAACGTACTAAAGTTACGCGGTTAACAATGACTTCCCAGATATCGCCTGCAGTAAACATTGCCTACTACTAAGATAAGATAATTTGCGGAGGTGTAATACGTTTCTTAATACAGCCATTACGTAGTGCGCAGCATGAATTTTGTCATTCCAATGGGAATAATACAAAAATAGGATCCATGATTCCGAAACAGGATGTGAACAGCAAATCGAGAATATATATGGAATCAGCAACTCCGAATTACTATATATCTGCTACTACTATAAAAGTCCATCCAAGAAAAATTACTTCACCTTTTTTTTGTTGACCAGTGTAGGTTTTCTTTTTATTTTTCACTAAATGGATGACCGAACTTGTAAATAACTATCTCGTCTCATTACCGAATCCAGCGGAAGTGATTATTTGCGGAGGTCACCGACTATTCGGTATTCGGCCGAATACTTTTAGCTCGAATATTCGGTATTCGGTATTCGGATTTTTCACTATTCGCACATCCTAATATTCATATATATAATATTAATATATATATACTATATATATATATATATATATATAAATTTTTAAATATTATATACTAATATATATATATAATCTAGATATAATATATATATATATATATATATATATATAATATATTATATATATATTATATATATATATATATATATATATATATATATATATATAGTTTTGTCGCTTGTGCTTTGAAAACGTATGTGTTTGTTCTTCCGTGTTTTTATTTATTTATTTATTTTTTAAATATGGTAATTTAAGATTTTAAGTTTTTAAATGTTCTTTCAAGCTTTTATTTAAATGTTATTGTTACTATTTTGGTATTTTTGTTTTAATTTTTAATTCTTTGCCAAGTGTATTTTTAAGTGTTTACTTTTTACAAATGATGAGGATTTTAGTTGAAACTTTTACCATCCAGAATCTTAAGCTATGTTTTAGTTTGATTTTTATTTTCTTTTAAAATTATTTGATATATTATAGAGATTTTAGCTTTTGTGTTCCTTTTAATTAACATTGGCTAATATAAAGTTTTTTTTAGGTTTTAACAAAATATCCACCCGCAAGTTGGTTTGCATATGATTAAGTTACGATTTGCGGGTCTATTTATATACCGTTATTTATTGTTCCTATCTAGTTATTTACTCACATATGTTAGTTTTCAAAGACTATCTTGCGCCAGTTGAATTTAGTTATTGTGCCATCAGCAATTATTATGTATGAGCGCTTGTGGGTGTTTTGTTTGTGTGAGTGGCTGTTCGAATGACTGGACAGAGAAGACGTAGGGATGGGCGCAGGCTGGGGTTCTCTATTGACTTTGCCAACGCCCTTGGCCTGAATGCTAATCATGAATCTGTGGAATATCACCTCTCTAACTCTCAACCTAACATTTTATTACTGTCTGAGACCCAGCTAGCCAGGGATTCTTTTTCAAATAAACTTAATATCTCCAACTAAAACTTTTTATTAGAATTTCCTATTGAATGGTGGAGTGTGAGCCTATATAAACATTAACACTCCTGTAACACGTCTCGAGAATCTTGAATTTCCTAACTTTGATGTTATTTGGCTTAAAATCATTCTTCCTACTACTACCATTATCTTGTGTTTCTGCTACTGCTACTACGTGCTTATTGAATATCTTACTACTTCTCATGGGACTATTACTTCTTCCCATCCAAATGCCGAGGTCCTCTATTTAGGGGGATTTCAAATCGTACATCACACTGAGTGGGGTTAGGACTTACTCTCAAATACCGATGCTGGTGGGGAGGAGGCCAATACATTCAGTATTCTAAACGATCTGGAACAGTTAATTAAGAAACCTACACATATCCCAGATCGTTCTAACCAATTCTTGAACACACTTAATTTATGTTTCACCACTACTCCTTCTCGATATAAATACACCATTTTCCCTCCTATCAATAACTCAGACAACAATCTTGTAGTTCTTAATTAAAATACTTTTTCTCCAGCAGCTCCACCATGTCCCAAACATAATTTCTGGTACTAAAATCTGCTAATTGGGGGGGCATTGTGTCGTTTCTTTGCTAGTTATTCTTGGAATGAATTCTGCTTTGATCGGAGGACCGCCTTCGGTCAACTGCTGAAAAGGTAGGGGCCATAAACCCACCGAGGGTGAAACCATGCTCATAGATTCTTCGCAAAAACCCTAATTTAAAATCCCCCTTTTTTTCTCCGCAAAAATTCAATGGTTCGACAGAGTCTATTCTTGCGTCATTTAAGAAAGAGACATTGCCTATTGGGCATGGAAAAACTCTCGTTCTCCTGTTATTATTGCTAATTTCCATTCTACCCGGAATCGTTGCAGGAAAATTATTCGACAGGCTAAAAGAAAAGAAAGTGCGCTAACCTACTTGGTTCTCCTACTGATAAAAATTCTGGCCTCTTGCAAAAACATCTCTAATAGGTTTTGTAAAGTCTGCCACTTTCTCCTCTTATCCGTCTGGCGGATCTTAGCTAAGCTCTCCTATTACTGAAAAGACTAATCTCTTCGGCCTCCATTTTTCATCTAATTCTACCCTGGACGATTCTGGCATGCCTCCTCCTACTCCTTCTCCTCTCAGGTTTTTCATGTCTTTACATGTGATCACACATGATCGTGTGCATGAGATCCTGAGATCTATGAACGCCACGAAGGTTAGTGGCCCGGATGGCATTTCTCCTCGCGTTTTGAGACAGAGTGTGTCTTTTGAGCTGGACGACCCTGTCCTCGTTCAACTCTACTTGCTATAGTCCCAGCTCACACCCTTAAATACTAATAACATTTTCCTCAGTGTTGGATAGCTCGCATATGTTCAGCCAATCCCGAAAAAGGGTAGTTTCTTCTGATCCTTTTAAAACTATCACCCTATAGCTCTCACTTGTGTTCTTATCTAAAGATCTTTGAAACTCTTCTTTAACTCAACAATCATCTCTCTGAGAGTCATGCATGGAGAGTCTCATTCCTTAACTTTTTATGTAATCTAATATTGAAGTCAAGTATGTGTTTGATTCGATACGTTCATCTAACTTGTGGTCAACTGTTGTGTTGTATCAGTATCTTTTCTCTTTCTAATTTATTATCTTATTTTTTTATGTTTTTTTTTTTATACCGTGTGTCCTCCTTGCCACTCTGACTTATGGGAAGTCTTTCTGTGTGGTGCTTCCCGGAATTCCCTAATACTATTGTGTCAAAGCTTTTTTGACAGAGTGAAATATTCAATTATTATGAAAACTCCCCCAGCCCTTCCCTTTCCTTTTGTCGTTTCCCTTACCATTCATCTTTGTCTTAGTTCTTTTTAAGTTTTTCATTTCTTGTCCCCAATCGAGGCACTATGATTGACGTGAGGTGCCCATACAGTCCCATTATTCAGCAACTCGTTGAATGGAGCCGACCTTTCAGTTTGCAATTTATCACGACTGCCTATTTTTCTGTTGTTAAAGGTTTCAAGTTGGTCGTTGTGCAGCATTCCTAAAGGTATTTCTGTTTTATTTATATCCAGATATCCTGTGTGAGTATTGGTATGTACTTGTTGACTCGAAGTCATAATTTGCACTTATCTCCCTCCTCAGCTTAAACATTTAAATGTTCTATGTTCATCTCTTTTGATTATGTGCCGCAATTTGAAATCTTCTGAGAACCTGCCTACAGCATTATAGAATTTGACGAAACACCGTGGCTATCATTTTCAAATTCGATGTTTTTTCAGACCTGGTCCTCACATCTTTTTGCAATTTTCCGAGTAGTGTCACTCTGTCTTCTTGTCTGTGACAGCTTGGTCGTGATGGAACTATTCTTATGAGCCGTTTTGGGTATGGTGAGTTGGGTTAGAATATGGTGGACGATTTCCACACGGGTGGGAGTTGGCAAAAGCCACCGCAAGCCATTTTGTGTTTAAAATAGTCAACAACATATTGACTCTATTTGAAAAATAACTCAACTGTTTCTTTTTAACATTCTTCTCTCCTCGCTCTCAAACTACCTTCAAACTTTCCGGCTATTTTCCCTTCGACGGCTCTAACGTCTCACCTGTTAATATATATATATTCTTGGTCTGAACATAACAAAAAATTGTCTTGGAACCTCATATTATCTTTACGGTTGCTAAGGTGGCCTCAAAGATACTGGGTAGTTCTGTTCAGGTTGCGGGAATTTTTTTCCTATGCACAGCAGCTACTCCAGTTGTTGTAAGGGCCTTATTCACCCTTGTTTGAATATTGTTTTCACATTCTAGGGTGTTCCGAACTCCAGACTTTTTATTGGATAGGGTTGAATCCATTCGCGAGAGCAATATTTACCTGTCACCCTCAGATGTCAAACCTCTTGACTTCTCTATCTTTGCGCCGTGACGTTGGTGCACTATCTCTTTTTCTATATGTGGTACTTGACAACTGCAGATGCTCGGGAGTTGGCCTCTTCGCAATTCCACCTCCATTGGCTTCGGTCCACTGTAGCACAATAAGGTTGCCTGTGCTCCTCGCATAATTTTTGCGTGATAGTATTGAAAACCAACAGAGTCTCGTCTTGGAGACTTGCATTTTTTTGACAGCCACTTTCTTGTCCTGACGGAAATCCTAGCATCTTAAGTACTTCCAATTGTTTTAATCTTCTCTCTTAATTCCTCATATGTTGTTCCTCACCTGAGAGATTTGCATTAGGCCTGGACTTGGGTGAAAATTTTCAGCATTTTGATTTTTCTGCCTCTTTCTTGAAAAAGGGCTCTGCCCCTGAGTGGTGGTAAAAAATATATATATTATATATTATATATATATATATATAATATATATAATATATTATATATATATATATATACTATATTATATATATATATAGGACAAAGTTTACTTTCTTACCTATCGGAACCATAGTTATTCATCAAAAAAAAAATTTCAACATAGCTGTAATCATATTTTAGATGTTCTAGGGTCGAAATGAATTTATTTTTTTTTTTTAACATGTTCTAGGGGCGAAATTAGTTAGGTTGGTTAGGTTAGGTTAGGATTAGGTTAGGTTTAAGGTTAGGTCAAGGGAAAAAAAAAATTTCAAATTTCTTGCCCCAAAAACATCTATTTATGTATCATAGGGGCTACCTGTGGGAAATTTTCTTTTTTGATTTTTTTGATCCGAGCTCCCGTTCCGTGTGGGCGTTAAGTGACTATTTACCATATATATTTATATATATATATATAATATATTAATATTTTATATATAAATTATATATATATTATATAATATATTATATATATTATTATATAATATATATATATAATTATATATATATATATATATATATATATTATAATATATGTGTGTGTGTGTTTGATAAAACCTAGCTCGTCCTGTGGGTTTGTGTGTGTTAGATTGCTTGTGTTTGTGTGTGTGATTGTGGTCAAAGGAATAATTCTGATGGGTTTTTATTAGAGAAAGTGATAATCATTTACGAGAGATAGCCCCTATGCACTTTCGTATACCCTTTACATATAATAATAGAATTAATTAAATTCTTCCTTTTATTAAAAGAACTCATGAATTATAATATAGTTCATATGGTCTTGGATGGAGAATATCTAGAATTACTCAGAGCACTGAATTTTTATCATAGATAAAAAAAATAAATTTTTTTTTCTATAAGCAATACCAATTATTATCATTATTCTTATTATTTTTATGGAGCTAAATTAAAAATTCAATTTGTAACGTAATTTGTATCGAAATTATGATGTAAAGTATATACAATCTATATAATATTTTAATTTGAGTGATTTTAGTTGCTCATTAATTATTTATAATTATTTAATTATTAATTATTATATATTATAAAATTATTATTATTAAATAATAATTATTTATTATTAATATATATATTCATAATAATGACAAATATTATGTATTATTATTATCATAAAATTATTTGTATTATTATAATATTATTTTTATTATTATAGTCTATTATATTTTTTTATTATAATTTGTTTATTATAATTATATAGAGATGGGTGAGAAAAAAAATGTATAAACCACACTAAAGAATTTGTAGTACCGGAGAGATTTTCAATGTTCTGAAAGATGGAAATATGTAACCCCTTTTATTATCATCGAAATACATAAATGAAATATACCCATCAACATGAGAAGTCGCAGTATAGAGTATAAAAGTATCCGAGATAGAACCGTTTTTTATTAATCAAAACAAATTTATAATTAGTGAAAGAACATTATAGGACAAAATATCCCGATAACAAATGATTAAGATGAAAACTTTTCCATCATAATCAAGAAGAAAGATTTTTATGAATTGCGTCTAGGGGAATTATTAAGCTCTTAAGGAAACACAAACCATTATGAAATATAAAATATAATGAAATGTCCTAATATTTTCAGCATATTTAAATAAGGCCAAAAAATTTAAGCTTTTGTAAAATTTTTCTCTAAATGTTTTTTTTTTTATTTATTATTTAATTATATATTTTTATTTTCTTTTGTTATTTAAGTTATCCTAATGTAAACTATATCTTTATATTATAAAATTAATTTGTTAAAATCTGTAAAATAAAAACTATTATTCCTTGAAAATGTCAGAAGTATACGGACGAAAGCTTTGTACTATACTTAAATCAATTGTACAATTTTAATAGGGTAAATTAATATTAAGAAAATTTTCTTATTTCAAAAAATACTTTCAGGGGCTTGAAAAAGCATCAAAATCATAACATTAATTATTAATTATATTATTATTATTAATTACATTATTATTATAATTATTATTGTTATTGTTTTTGTTATTTGTTATTGTTATTGTTATATTATTATTATTATTATTATCTTTCATATTTCTAATAAAGTCAATTCATATTATAAATAATTATTCAATTATTAATTATTATTGTTATTTTGATTATTATAAAAGGGTTCATTTTAATCAAGATCATATTAAAAGATCAAAAAGTTGTTTTCAACCTGAGAAAACGAACAAACAAAGCAAACATTAGAAACAAAGAGAATATTCCTATATATCAAATAATATGATGAGATAGGAAACATTAAAACCTGCAGACACAATGCATTGTGTATTAAAGAAGAAGAAGAGAAGAAGAAGAAGAAAAGAAAGAATGAAAGAAGAAGAAGATAGATAGAAAGAAGAAATAAAGAGATTCAACGAGAAAGAAAAAAATAGAAAGAAAGAAGGACAGAAGAATTGTGAGATCCCCCATTCACAAGTTCCAAACAAGACAAAGGTGTTAAAAAGAAAAAAAGGAAAAAGAAAAAAAGAAAAAGAGAAAAATGGAAGGAAAAGAAAAGAAAAGAAAAAAAGAAGAAAGGAAGAAGGAGAAGGAGGAGGAAGAAAGGAGAAAGTGAGGAGGAGGAGAGAAGAAGAAAGAGAAGAAAGAAGAAAGAAGAAGAAGAAAAGAAGAATGAAAGAAGAAGATAGAAGAGATTTGAATAGCTTTATAGTATCTATCACATTTTATTCAATTTAGTATCTATCATTTATTTCAATTATTTCAATTCTATTATACCATATTACTTGTTTGATTTTTGACGTGATAATAAATTTATTACATGTAGTAAAGAAAGATGGATTAAAACATGTAGGAAGGAAAGATGTGTTAAAACTTAAAACATTAATAAGTAAATATGCGTTAAAACGTGTAGTAAGTAAGGATGTATTAAAACATGTAGTAAGGAAAGATGTATTAAAACTTAATAAGTAAATATGTATTAAAACATGTAGTAAAGAAAGATGTATTAAAACATGTAGGAAGGAAAGATGTATTAAAACATGTGGTAAGTAAAGAGTTATTAAAACATGTAGTAAGTAAGGATGTATTAAAACATGTAGTAAGGAAAGATGTATTAAAACATGTAATAAGTAAATATGTATTAAAACATGTGGTAAATGAAGCTTAAAACGTGTAATTTCTGTGAACTCTTAAACATTCGGGGCCTTGGAGGATATTTCTGACCCAAGTTAAACACAAAAATTATAAAATATTTCTATTCAATATAAATATCATTTCGATATTAGTAGAGTACACTTTCTCACGTTTCTTTTATCTGAACTTGCAAATTCGTACAATATTTAATTAACATTAGCTCTAAGAAAGGTGGTTTTTCCATTAATTAAATTATTGATAAATATAATATATATATTTACATTATCACTAAAAATATATATAAATTAAATAGTAATAATAATGGGCGGGAACAGATAATAATGTACATTTTGAATATAGCCAAATAATCCTTTTATTTTTCTGCATAACCATTTGTAGGAGAAAAAGTGATGGGATTAACTAAATTTATACTATCGTCACTTGATTCTATAGGAATCCGTCCTTCTGAAACCGAATCTGGATAATGGAAATTAAAATTTTAGCGAAGGAGTCTTGATGATCCTCATATAATTACATAGTCATATATTTAGTAGTATGAATAGTGATAGAATAAAAGTTATGTTACTATTATATCACTAGAACATAATGATGCAGCAATTGCATAGTTAGCTGAAGATATAGGTGTAGACACTTCTTTGAATATTAATAACTGAATCAGACTATATAATGGTATTCATTTATATGAGATCTTCATAGTTATATTATTATCAGATAGCTACATAGCCGTAACTCTGTTGCGACTGTTTCAATATTAAAAACAAGATGTTTTGTATAGGATATGGAGATATAGTCTGACACTGGTACATGATCATAGTTCTATGGTCTTTAGTTGATATTGTGCTTACTATAAAAATTCTTCTATAAATATATTAAGTCATCTAGTAATCTGTACTCAGGTGAGAAACATATTTCGTAAATATAATAAGAAAGATTGTCTCTATATTCTATGATAAACTTTACGATGATTCATGAAAACTAGATAATGATTGGTTTCATTAACTTGAAAAAAGTAAAAGAAATAATATGATATCACTAAGTTTATTAATACAACGTAATTTGAATTACCTAGTGTGACAAATATACATTTGCCTGTAGAATATTCTGACCAGCTTGGAAAACACGCACTACAAGAGGTAATATGTAAAGTTCATATAAGTAAAGAATGACTAATAATAGGTAAGAAATGTAGAGTTTAGGAAGTCGAGATAAGAAAGGTTAGCTCGGTCATTAAGTAGAGATGAATATATATAAGTTATATTGATAAAGGGGTATGGATTATATAATTTAACCCAGCAGAGCAGGATGAGAGCACGAAAGAGAGGAGAGAGAGATGAGAGAGAGAGAGTAAGACCAGAGAAGAAGCAAGAGAGACACGACAGACAGAGCAGTGCACATGAGAGAAAATGTGCCAAGTCATCAGAAGAAACTCCCCCAAGGTAAGCGGGAGGTGGCGATTGTTCATGACGTGCACAAAGGGTAACTCAATCAAAAATGAAATGAAAAAGGGAAGAATAGCCTTCACGAATGTCTTTCTCTTCTAATTTTTGTCTAAACTTTAATTACTTCTCTAAACTATTTTTACTCAGGTGTGCCTCGCGAGTTATGGTTGGATCATCTATATCACCGAGACTTTGAAGGAACATTTGCAAAGTCAGCTAATAAATGGATATTAAAATAGAATATGACATTGAATTAGCAACCAAAAGATGATTAGATTGCAAAAGTGTATACATTGTAATAGGCAGTAGAGTAACTATGTACATATTTAGGAAACACAGAGCCATAAATTAATACATATCATCGTCATCTAGTAGATATAAGTAGTTTAAGGATTCTGTAAAATTATTTATTATTTCAAATTATAATACTATATTTTATATAAGTTCGATCACTGATTAGGGACTATTTCAAGAAAATAAGATATAGAAAATATTATTAGTTTCTTTTCGGCCTCTCTCTATATCATATTAAAAATATATATTATTAATAATAAATAATATATATATATATATTTATAATATATATAATATATATATATATAATACTATATTATATTATATTTATATATATATATATATATAATATATAAATATATATTATATATAATATGATATAATATATATATATATATATTATATATATAAATATATAAATATTATTAAATATATATAATTATAATATATATTTTGTTGGTGGACTAGTATTGAATGATTGATAAGGAAGAATGAAAATAAGAAAAAAAGAGAAAGAACTAGATAGAATAGAAGGTGAAAGATATAGTTTGATAAGTAAAGTAAAATTTTAGTTTACTGTACTTCTTATCAATAGCAAATAAGACGTGGAAAATGTAATGGTGACTGAGGAGTTAGGTTTTAATGAAAAGCATTAGTCACAAGTGAATAGAGAGAAAAGAAAAAGATAAAACTTTGGCTATGTATGGATAAATTAAATAAATATAATTTAACTTATATTTTTAGAAATATTATGATTAGTTATTTAATTTATTTTAAGGGACCGGCAACAGTAGCAGTTCTAACTCGAGCAGTTCAAGTTCAAGTAGTCTACTCATACTATATCATATATCCCCTGTATATACTACGAGTATATACCCGATTCATGAATTAGTATATATATATGAGTAGATAAATTGCTAAGTGAGGGTCACGTCTTACTGTCTATTTGTTGGTGATGAGTACGATCGATTCGTTATGAGTGATATTATAGATCGATTATAACAGTATTATTTATAAGTGTATGAGTTGTTGTCGTTACTTAGTTCCCTAACACTAAATTAAATGGATTACTTGAAGAACCAGTCGAGTTAATGATTCAAAAAATCATAACTGTTGAATAGATTACACTTAATATATTCATGATTATAAGTTTTAGTGGTTTATATTTGAAAAATAATATTATGAAAATATAATGACGAATCATTGAATTAGCTTTAATAAGACTATTAAATCATTGAAGTGAATATATGAGATTTTAACGAAAAATTCCAGCGGTGAAACCAGGTTAGGTAGAAAATCTTTATATATGTTTAACAATATCAGGTCATTGAAATCACTAAAATATGTTTTTACTCTTTTCAAATTTTTTTTTATTGATTTATATTAAGTAAATGTTAAGCTTATTTTTGCCATGTATTGAGTGATCATTTATTGTTCTTCATTTAAAATAGCAAGGTTGATTTTTAGTCATTAAAAGGTGTCAAATTATGCAGACATCTAATGTATAAAAAAGTATGAGAGATGATTATTTAAAAAAATTATAATTAGATAAAAATTTAAAATAATTAAAATAACTAATCTGTTTATATGCTCTAGAGCATATTATTACTTGCTAAAGCTCTCGCAGTTAAATAATGTATAGATATTATAATGATATAAATGTTATTTTTCCGGTTATCAAAAAATAGACCTAAATCGAAGCCACTAGTAGAATAAATTGTATATGAGTATTGCATCTCTTTATAAGACGATTTTATTTAATATCTCACTCCAGCAGAGCACAAGTTAACCTTCTTTTTCCGTATTGATTCGCTATCACATATAACTGCTGCTCACGTTTTCATTATTAAATTATGTGTGGCATCTATTTGAAGACTTTTGTTTAAAATGATAAAATTATATATTACTTAGATTTATGGTTTATGTTATAATTGAGAGTGATTATGAAACCTATCACTAATTTAGTAATACTTGTTAATAATTATTTTATTTATTAATATAATAAATTTTTCATGCATTTAACCATTATTCTCACCATCCACAGACTCGTCAGTGATGTGCATTCAGGTCAGCGTTTTCATAAGAAAAAGCTGAAAGAATATGCACTTAAGTAATGAAGCCCCCGTACAGTATCAAAATAATTATGACACGAAGACCAATTCAAAGATGCTAATAAACGTTAGGCTAGTTAGTTTCCAAGCTAATTATCCTTTCTTAACCCAATATAGATTTTTCATTTTAGTGTTATTAGTATTATCGAAATATCAATTCTGGCATGCGTACAGTACAAAGTAACATGAAAAAGATCCCACTAACCTTTATCTTTTATATCCATCTAAACGCACCATAGAGTACATGGCGAACTCTTTCGTATTCCTGCCTAACCTTAATTGCTTATCTTCTACTTCATATGCGTAATATTAATTTCTTTCCTATTTAAATGTAATTAATTCGAGCAACCTAAATACGACCAACTATTTGTGCAGAACATCACATCAATCGCATACTTACCACCTCAAACATAAATCCCACTGTTCTAGCCATTATCATGCTATGACACTTAAGTAGTTTATTTATAATTGTAGCTCTGTACTTTCCTATACTACTAAGACTGCGTCAAAGTTTTCCAATACGACATAATTTCATCATTACTCTTTAAGACATTCGTATTTACACTAAATTTTTATAGTATGCACAACTTGCAGCCTCACTTTTTACCTACAATCTCCCAGCCTCGAGTAATTGTGTGCAACAACTAGTTATCATCTATCACAATCAAATTACATTTTTGTTAAACCCCACATAAAAACCGAGTTAGCTATACATTCACTATCTCTATCCACTAACAATGACCAAACGGATGCCCATTTCAACATACAATCTCTTAAAATATCTAACTCGTTTTCCCCTTTCTTCAATCCACAAGCACACATGCGTACGTGCCAAACTCTATTGTTCATATTCCCTACATAATCCCGATTTAATTGCCATCCAATAAATCTTCATTCCTAACACTCAATTAGCAATCCTCAATAGGTTGTCCATCTATCAACAATTAGAACTTATTTATCATCTATTACATTATCTTATAATTCAAGACTATAGTGAGGCTCACTAACATATCACATATAAACTACACTGGTAAAACTAAATAACATACCGTCAAGTTATAAATATACACCTAGCGCAACTAAAACATTAGAGCCCATAATATATTTACATTCACCATTAACAACGATTTAATGCACCAGCCACTTAGCCTAACCAATATCATACAATAACTTCCTAACCTAATAACTATCCTGAGTAATCACATCCCGTTTCCCTTCTCATCAAACACTATAACGACCCGTAAATAATTTATAAACTCAGACACACTCTGATGGCCATAGTATGAGTATCATACCCATCATAAACATACACATAGACTACTGAGGATACTGACCTTCATCATCACAACCATTATACCTAACTACTTATCTGGACGTTACTTTCACAACACTACACCCTCCACTATTTTTTAAATCACATCAACATTAAGACAAGTCTAAGTCCATACCATATCTCCTATACACAATTAC
Source organism: Trachelipus rathkii (assembly GCA_015478945.1). Classification (NCBI taxonomy): domain Eukaryota; kingdom Metazoa; phylum Arthropoda; class Malacostraca; order Isopoda; family Trachelipodidae; genus Trachelipus; species Trachelipus rathkii. Next base: position 16,314 of record JABUQX010077166.1, read on the forward strand.
TCTCATCTAAAAACTTTACATGCATCTAATGATTCTCAAAACCAACAAGACGAGCCACACAGCGTACTCCACTAATTTATAGTCACTGGATTCATGAGTGATTATGAAGACAACACATAAATAAACCTGACTCATCCACAATATATACCTTTTCACAGTCAATCTCCACATATATCACTACAGCTTATACTTTCACCCTCGACATGCGCAATCTATCTCATGATTCACTCAATCCACTACCACAATACACTTACTCATATAAGACGTAACCATAATCTGCGATTCATTTCATAACAATCAGACGGGTGATATTATCAACATCAAGATACGCCACTGCTCGATACATCTGCTTATCAAAAATATCGGGTTAATTGACCACACTGCACTGATTTAAACCATTTTGACATAAGTAAATATCATCTACAATTCTCTCAGAATCGACCACTGCATACAACATATTGCATTCACCACAATACCATGAACCTATATTTAGATTATCACACTTTCAAATATGTCCAGCATATCTATAAAAACAAACATTATATTTAGCTACACATAAACAACACTGACATCTATATTGACATTCACCTATTTATACACTACTATCAAATCTCGTATGAGTTCAATAAAGTCATAGACACATCCCTACAAACACATTAGATAGATTTATAACTTAAATCTCTCCTACAACAAGTTTAGCCCGTAGCCACATATGCATCTCCACTTTCAATATACAAAAGAATGCTCTGATCACACAGGCATTTCGCCCAACTACTAATGCGTTCCTTATAACGTACTACCCATCTTAAAATCTATGTACTATATATCATTGGTATCCGTTCACAGGTATCCATGTTGTATAAGCTCATAGCTAACTTCCTCAGATACGATCGTATAACTGTTTGATAACAGCACATAATAATCCTTTTCTCCGGCTCTAACCAAAACAAACGACTCATCTATTAGTAGATATGCCTAAAAGATAACCACAACTGTTCGGCACAATATTTAAATGATTTATCTAAAACAAATTCAAACTCTTTAATCATTCTCCCTGCTTTTACACTTAATGCGATATAAATTCTTAATTGACTACTTAGCTCTAACCAAACCCAACTCATTTCGTCGAAACGTTGTAATACCAATTCACTTACATCAACTATGCCTCAATTTAATTCTCTACAACGCGTGTACAAAGAAATCATATTCATATATCTAATGCGATCTGCCTATCACCTATAACATTAGATCATGGCTTCCACCAGTACAGCATTTGATGTATCTATATTACGTGTGCAGACCTTATGCAGATACTGAGCATCTGATCCTTATAACTTGTATCACGAGATTAATTAACCCTCTCATTATATCTGCGCTCTCTCACCGTATTGCTCCTAAATATCTTATACGTACACTCTATACTCACATAGAAAAATTAAAAATCGATATCTCGCCATAATTCTTTTCTATAATTTACTCGCGACTCAAATATCTCCAAAGACATGATACAACATCACATCTTCATGAGATCTTATTTGACGACTCAATTATTATTATAGCACTCCTCTTCAAAGCATGTTCGTATCCTCCTAATATTCACTACACACCTCTACTCCATCACACCATTTTTCCCCGCCAAACAAAGTTCCCGATGTTAGCAAAAAAAAACATCCAGTGCAATACACCCATACCCCGTCCATTCAAATATTTCTTAAGCAATGATTCTATTCTGAATTTACATTATATCTCTTTTCGCGCTCGCTTCGAGAGTACACTTCCTATAGGTCGCATTGATATGTCCCGCCACATCATCTTCCTTCTCATCACATTACACCTAAGCTTAATTCTGTTTTTTTATTCCTTTTTCATTTAATTGTTCCTCTTATTTTCCTTCTAATTTTAAAGTACAATACTTGTAAAAATCATAAAGAAATCCTACAAGAATCTAAAGTCCACCCCATAAGATTCTTATATTCCGTGCTATTAATTTCTTAATACCGTAAATGCATATATCTTTACATGTCCGTTTCCTCCTTATATTAAATTCTACATAACATTTAATAATTAACTTAATCCTAATTATTGAAAAACTCTAAATCTAAAATATGCTTAATTTTATATAGAAGTATATATACAGAATAAAATTAATTCAACTCAACGCTCCGACTCCGACTTTTTATAATCATTTTAAAATTTTTTTTTTGCTGTGGTACCTCCTTCATTCCAACCACTCTAAAATATGTATTATATCATCTTACTTTAATACCAATATACTTAATTTAGCACTACCCACATACTTCATTTGAACTATTAGCAATAGCAACAATTAATTGCTTCCTTCATTTTAAACGTTCATCAAAGATTTTATTATATAATTTCAAACTTGTATTTAACATATCAATGTTAATTTCTTTTTTTTTTGTTTTACATACTTATCTTATACCTTTGTAGTTCTACTAAACTCTTACTTCTTAATTTACCCACTCCTTTCCGAATCATACACTTTCACTTATTTGCGCGACCATAAGTGCTATCCTGTCACAAACATTAAAGTTTTTGAGCATCTCACATTAGTATTACATGATACTCTCTGCGGAAAATATATCACCATTCACCCATATATGTGTCACGTTCTCAATCTATATAAAGTGAAGATACAAAAAAAAATTTGATTTCAAGCATCTCGTATCTCTGAACTATTCATTTCAATATCTCCTTCACCAAGTCAAACTAGCAACTCACATTATCATTACTTTAATAACATCTTTCACTGGCATATACACCTATTCTACAAACCTATAATAACTACATCTCATAAAAATTACTTTAGTGCATATTTATGAGTGAGCGTTATATACTCTTGTTGTTTAAAGAAACGTATTACCTTACACACATGACGCCTTAACACACATCAACTATAAAAAATCTAAATCCATTAATGTCCTCCTATACCAATTCTCATTTCTTCCTGACACTCCAAATACCACTAACATAGTTATATCGATTATACAACCCAATCCTATTGTATGTAAACACATAAAAAGTCATCAGTGATATTTATTATCAAAATATACTTTAAAGTTAAATAATAAACATATAATTGATTATAAAAAAATAAAAGCAAATTAATGAGTTAGGTAGTTAAAATATAGGAATAAATTATAATTAATATTATAAATAGTGAAGGATGAATAATAGTAAAAATATTAAGAATTTAATCTTATAAATTAATATTAGTCTATTGCTTTATCTTTTCAATTAGTAACACAATAATAACAACTATAAAAAATATATGTATAATTATATGTGTAAATAACGATGAGTAATGGATTTAGTATATTCAGTTATTAATGTTTAATACAATTTGTATTATAAATATATACAGAATATAATTATAGCGTGAGAGATACATTATAAATATTAACTTTATCTCTTATTATCTATTTTTCATTTTTTTTACAATAATTGTTAATAATGCATAAATATTATATTAGATAGATATAAAATATAAATATAACTAAATGTATTCATATATAATAAATAAAAGTAACAAGTATTATAAAGAGATAATTATACTCAATAACTATCCATTATTTATATTAACATAACCTAACTAAGTAACATAAATTTATCTTAAAACACGTGTCTAAATAAAATCCACATTAAGATAATTGCAAACGGCAGCAGGAGGATCAATACTAAGAAAAGAAAGGGCCTTTAAAATTGCTCTGACTGCAGGTACCCTAGAAAGTACTATATCCAAAATCTTTTTAAAAGATAATCTGATATATCACAACATCATCTGTATATAAATCAATATATCCTTCTCATAGTACGATAGTCCACCATTATCTTATGTATCCTTCCTTCTGTAGCTCAAAAATTGTGAAAGTAAAAGTAAAAAGAATAAAAGAAAAATAACATTAAAAATCCTATTTGAATTAAATTGAAACTTTCCACATGACAAAAACGGTGGTCAAAAATATAAAAAGCTAAAAAACATAAAAAAAAAAAACATTTGTTTTAAAAATAAAAAATAAACAGTTTTTTAACTTTATCACACACAAAAATAAACAACAAATTAAAATATTATAATCCGTTTTTTCACAACACTAAGTAATAATATAAAAAATAGTATCATATCCATTAATAAAATATATAAAATCATAATATGCTTATATAATTAATTATATTTATAACAAACTATTTGTATATAATTTATGATTATATACTCAAGTCAATATTTATAGAGGTCGTAATGATAATAACGTAAATAATTAAAAAATGCAAATATAATATTAAATATTAGTTAATACTCCCATTTACTTATAACTCCAGACCAGACTAATATAGCTCACTATAATATGAAAATTATCAAGTCTACTTATATATTTTTACAATTATCAAATAAACCATACATTATAAAAAATACTCTGATACTCGTATACATTGTTGATTTACGGTTCTGTGATAATTCTATAGTTTTGAATCATCACACATACACACACTTTGCCAAAATAATGATAACCAATTTATTATAGGAGGTGATACTACACACAACAAATATACATCTAAAATCACTTAAAACTGTCTAATCGTCAATAAAATAATACAAAGTTACATATTATCCACTCAATAGATATTATAACATACGTAATTTAACTAATCCAACAAAATACGAGACACTAGACCATCAATATACAATATCACAACCTTCCATGAATCAAGGACATATACTAGAATTAATCTATATTGAAATTCTATATAATATCTATAACTATCTAACTCTCATCACTACTCACTGCTAATAATCCCCTAAAATAAAAAAATGCTGTCTAATCACGGAGATTTATATGATGTAAAGAAAAATAATCAAAAATTAAGTATTTTAAAAACACAGGATCTTACACCAAAATCAAATAAAAGGAAGTATTCTATAGGATACTTGCATATATGAATATGACTCATATAGTGAACGAGCTTCTATCAATAGAAAAATGTGCTTAACTCTCCAGTCACATGCATCGACTCTTTTGATGATTTATACGAATTAGAGAAAAGATCGTCACAAAATAGATAGAGATCACTAATAAATTATTCATCACTTACACACAAGAAAATATATCTTAATCGTATAATCACTTTAACATCTTTCTTTATAATTTAAGAGTTACAGTTTCATTTTATTGTTTTATATATATGCTTATTAAATATGTGTGTTTTCTTCTATTTCTCCATATATTGTCAGATCAATTACATGACAGTCCGAACTACACTGATTGAAACTTAATCTAATCTCCAAATGTTATTATTATATACTAATTATTATATATTATATATTATATATAGTATGAATAATATAATATTAAATATATATTATATATATATATAGTATAAGTATATAATATTATATGAATATATAATAATATATATTATATAATATAAAATATATATATAATAAGTATATATATTATATAATATATATATATTATAATATATATATAATATATATGATTATATAAGAATCTAGGATACATACAAATTGGAATAAAATTATTATCTATACTTTTAACACCAGCATATATTCAAATTAACATATAATTTATACCTTATTATATAAATTAATAGAATATTTCTGAAAAAAAAAACCTATAAATATAGATAATATATATACCGAACTCATTAACCTAAAAATCATGATACCTTACACTACAATATATATGTACACATAATATGTTTTACTAGTTATATTCAATATAACACTAAGTGTTATATACACTCAGTACCCTCCATCATATAAATTAGCACAACTTATAGCAAACATAACATACTTTAGTGAATCTCAAATTGGCTATATAAAAATCAAGTATATTATATTTAAACCTAAATTCCTTACTAGTTAGAAAATTGTACTAAGACTTCTTAATAGTTACTTTTTATATAATCTCTCTCAAAATATAGATAAATTGAAACACATTCAACTCATATTAGTTAATAAAAAGTATTAATTAAAATACCTCTTTACTTCCTTGATTTAACCCTTTGACTCATCTCTTCTATCTCTATGATCGTCTATATCTGATTATCTGTCTTCACTCTCTCTTCTTCATTTTCCTCATCTTCATCTATCTTTCCATCATTAAATCTTCAACTCTCTCTCTTACTATAATAATATTAATATAATA
>JABUQX010077167.1:0-5000 GCA_015478945.1 Trachelipus rathkii
CTGAGCTATGACTCATGAGAGCAGGTGTTAGTATTATATCGGATGTTAGAAGCTAATAGCGTGTATTTGGGATTTATGATCTTTTTTTTTTCAAATGAATATTTCTTTATAGGTGATAAATATATTAAACCAAAGAATTGTGGACAATTTCAAATCCGTTAGAAACCTTAGCCGGAGCCGGAGCCGGAGCCGGAGCCAGAGCCGGGGCCGGAGCCGGAGCCTAGGTGTAATTTTTTCAAAAAATATTTTTTTAGGGGAAAAATATATTGCCAAAACAAGCACTGGACAATTTTCAAATAGTGCAAAAACCTTAGCCGGAGCCGGAGTCGGAGCCGGAGCCGGAGCCGGAGCCGGAGCCTGGGCATAAATTTTTTCAAGAAATATTTTTTAGGTAAAAAATATATTACCAAAAGAAGTGCTGGGCAATTTTCAAATAGTGCAGAAACCTTAGTCGGAGCCGAAGCCGGAGCCGGAGCCGGAGTCGGAGATGGAGGTGGATCCTGGGTATATTTTTTATCAAGAAATCTTTTTCTAGGTAAAAAAAATGTTATTAAAAGAAGTGCTGAACAATTTTCATATGGTGCAGAAACCTTAGTCGGAGCCGGAGCCGGAGCCGGAGCCGGAGCCGGAGCCGGATCTTGGGTATAAATTTTTTCAAAAAACATTTTTTTAGGTGAAAAATATATATTACCAAAGAAGTGCTGGACAATTTACAAATAGTGCAGAAACCTTAGTCTGAGCCGGAGCGGAGCCGTGGAGCCGGATGCTTGGATATAATTTCTTCAAAATATTTTTTTTAAGGTGAAAATATATTACGAATAGAAGTGCTGATACAGATCTTAACAATAAGTGTAGCAATCTTAGTCGGAGCCAGGAGCCGGAGCCTGGAGCCGGAGCCGGCATGCCATAAATAAGTTTTTTTTTAAAATTATTTTTTTTAGGTAAATATATTTACATAGGCGAAGTGCTGGACTAATTTAACACTAGTTGCAGAAACTCTTATGTCGGAGCGGGGCCGGAGCCTGGAGCCGTATGCAGGAGCAAGAGTTCGCAGTCTGGATGCTTGCTTAAATTTTTTTTCAGGAAAGTATTTTTTTTAGGTCAAAATAATTTATTGCCAAAGAATGCTCGAACAATTTTCAAATAGTGCAGAATCCTTAGTCGGAGCCGGAGACCGGAGCAGGAAGCAATTGGGTATAATTTTTTTCAATGGAAATATTTTTTAGGTTGAAAATTTTAGATGGAAAAGGAGTGCTCAATCACTAACTGATTTTTAAATAAACCGGTGTTGGAGACGAAGACGGAGCCGGAGGCGGAGTCGGAGCCGGAGCCGGAGCCGGGATTCGGAGCCGAGCCAAAGTCTGAGTAAAATAGTTATTTTCCTTTTGGTGGTGGGAAATATAATATATAATATATATATATATTATATATATATATATTATTATATATATATATATATATATATATGATATTATATATTATATATATTATATATATTATATATATTATATATATTAATATATAGTATAGTATATATATATAATATTATAATATATATATTATATTATATCTATTATATATATTATATTATATATATATATATATTATATATATTATACTTATATATTATTATATTATATATTAAAAATATATATTATTCAAATATATATATATATAATATAATATATAATATATATATATATATATTAGTATATATATAATATAGTTATATTATTATTTATAATATAATATAGTATATATATATATATATTAGTATATATATTATAATATATATATATATATATAGTATGGAATATGTTTTTTAACAGTCTGAAAAAGGTAAAGATAAAATTTCAAAAAAGTTTTTCGCGTTTTTCTTACATTTCAGTTTTTTGAAACATATTCTGACCAAAAAAAAGTAAGTGAAAGGAAAAAAAAGTTTTATGCCCATGAAATTTGGTAAAAACCTTAAATATGTACATATAAACAGGTTGATGTTTTCATTCATACTCAGTTTGAATGTAAGGTGGTGTCACGAATACTTGACTGTTAACATCACAATTTAGAAATTAGTTTTCCTAGACTCTCTAGATTGTCTATAAATTTTTTTTTTATAAAAAATGAAATTTAGTATCAGTTGTGTAAACATATCTTCATTAGTACGCTAAAATCGTGTGTTTTAGTGCTAAAGCATTGAAGAATATCTTTGATGATATTCACTATGAGAGTTTTTTTGACCTTTTTGTGGAAGAAGTCAAAAATCCAAAATTCTTACACCCCCACCAGAAAAGTGTTTTTTTGTTTTGGTTATTTTTTTTTCTAAAATAAAAGTTAAAAGATTGGCAAATGAGTTATTCATCAAAGAACGCTTCTTCTATTGTCCATAGATTTTATTAAATCGGATTTTTTGATAGAGTGTCCATAAATTCACAGAATGGGGCTTCAAACCCTTGCTGGGGCTACACGTCATTCTTTCTGGGGTGCTCCTGGGTTACAATAGCAACCAAGCAACGTCAACATGGGCACAACATGTTTGTTTGAGGCAAATTGCAATAATAAGGACGAAAAAAAAATTTCACTCGCGCCAAATTCGAACCACCGACAACAGCGTCGCCGTTAGACATATGTACATTAGCTCTACCATTAAGTCCGACCACCTCCCCAAAAGGAAGGTCATTCATACGGAAGTTTTCAAATCTTCTGCTTCGATATCACTGGCTTTGAACTCGATACTTATTTAAGTTCCATCAGTAGGGTGGTTGTAAAAACCCCTTTCTGGGCCACACGGCATTCTAGTCTGGTGTGCTCTTAGGTTCCAGAAAGCAGACCGAACCTAAAGTCAAGGAACGCCAGACATTGCGACTCAACATGCTTGTTGCTACAAAATTTGCAATAATAAGACGAAAGACCCATTTCCTCGCGCAGGACTCGAACACCGACAAACAGTGGTCGCTGGTTTTAGACAATGTAACAGGAGCTCTAACCACTAGTCCAAACCGGCCTTCCCCAAAAAATAAGGATCTTGGAAGTTTTCAATTCTCCCTGCTTCGATATTCACTGAATTGAAACTCTATACTTATTTAAACCCACAGAAGGGTGGTTGGAACCCACTGGGGCTACACGAGGCAATTCTACTGTGGGGTGCTCCTGGGTTACAGGAGCAACCGCCCATACGTCGCATATAACGCCACATGCGCACGAACAGTGCTTGTTGGCCACAAGTTTGCAATAATAATACGAAACATTTCACCTCACGATGCCAGGACTCGAACCATCGACAACAGCGTCGGCGTTAGACAATGTACAGGAGGCTCTACCACTAGTCCAATCCGCCTGCCCAAAAAATAAGTCATCTTGGAAGTTTTCAAATCTACTGCTTTGATATCACCGGCTTTGAAACTCAATACTTATTTAAATCCACAGAAGGGTGGTTGGAACCCCCTCTGGGGCTACACGACATTCACTTTGTTCTATGTGAGGTGCTGTGCATTGGGGTAGCAGGGAGCAATCTACCAAAAGTCGAAGGAACGCGAGAAGGCACTAAACATGCTTGTTATCGACAATTTGCGAATAATAAGACGAAAAAAATTTCAGCTCGCGCCAAAGGACTCCGGAAGTTATATATAGTGGGTATCGAGAGAACGGCCGTCGAGAACTAGATATATGTCGGGCTGTAAAATGCATCTGAGGGTGTGACGATAATAAGTACGGAAAAAAATTCACTTCGTAGCTAGGACTTCGGAACCAATCGACAACAGCGTACGCCGTTAGCACCAATGTTCACGAGGCTCTAGGTACGACTAGTACTGCCACACTCCCCCAAAAATTGAAAGGTCATCTCGGGAAAGTTTTCTTCAAATCTACTGATTCGATATCACTTGCTTTGAAACTCGCTTACTTATTTAAATCTACGGAAGGGTGGTTGGAACCCCTTCTGGGCTACACGTCATTCTTCAGGGGTGCTCATGGTTAACGGGAACAACCGACCAAAGTCGCAAGGAATGCCGACATGCGCACAAGGTACTTGTTGCCACAAATTTTCAATAAGAAGTAAAAATTTCACTCGCGCCAGGTCTCGAACCATCGACACTCATGCCAGGACTCGAACCATCGATAACAGCGTCGCCGTTTAGCCAATGTACGAAGAGGCAGACACTCCATAGTCTGAATCGCGCCTCTCTGCCAAAAGAAGGAGCATCTCGGAAGTTTGCAGAGCCTCCTGCTTCGGAGTGAATCCTCAAGCCATGAATGGCGGGCTTCATGAAACTCATACACTTCTATTTAAACCGCAACCAGAAGGGTGGTTGGAACGCCTCTTCTGGGGCTCACACGGCAATTCTTGCAGGGGTGCTCATTGCGTTACAAGGAGCACTACCAAAATTAATTAAACGCCAAAAGGCTCACAACATGCTTTCGTTACGACAAAATTTTGCGAATAATAAGAGACGAAAAAAATTTTCACTTGCGCCAGGACTCGAAACCATCGACAACAGCGTCGCCGTCAGACAATGTACAGTAGGCTCTGCTGCCACTAGTCCGATCCGCCTCCCCTAAAAAGAAGGCATCTCGGAAGTTTTTCAAATCTACTGCTTCGATATCACTGCTTTGAAATCGATACTTATTTAAATCCAGCAGAAGGGTGGTTGGAACCCCTTCTAGGGGCTACATGGCATTCTTCAGGGGTGCTCATGGGTTACAGGAGCAACTGACCAAAGTCAAGGATCGACGACAATGCGCACAACATTGCTTTGTTACGACAAATTTGCAATAATAAGACGAAAAATTTTTCACTCGCGCCAAGGACTACGAACCTATCGACAACAGCGGTCGCCGTTAGACCAATGTAAATGGAGGCTTTGCTAACTAGTCCCGATCCGCCTCTCCAAAAGAAGACATCTCGGAACAGTTTTCAAAGTCACCTTCTTCGACATCACTGCTTTTGAAACTGTACCTTTTTAAATCAGATTCACCTCACAAAACTATATTATATATATATATAT
>JABUQX010077167.1:10000-29914 GCA_015478945.1 Trachelipus rathkii
CTCCTTTTTTTGCTTTTTTTTTATGTAAAATCACAAAGTCCTTTTAATTTTCAAAAATAATCAAAAGATTTTTATCTAAATGCTCAATAGGGTTGATCGTTAGCACTTTCCAACTGGCTGGTTTAAAAAAAAAAAAAAAAAAAAAAAAAAAAAAAAAAAAAAAAAAAAAAAAAAAAAAACTTATTTTTAAAGAGAAAGATTTAAAAAAAAAATTTTTTAGAAAAAGTTTGCAACAAAAATAGCACCGCCCTCATATTAGATTTTAATGAATTCATCTGCATGCTCTTTTTGTCTAAAGGTAAAGACTTTAGCTAAGTTTTCATCCTTTTTTTTTTTTTCTTTTTTTTTTTTCTTTTTTGCGAATTGTGATTTTGTAATACTTGTGAATTGGATTTAATTTTTTTGAATTTTTTTTCTATAAAGAACAAAGCTCCCCAAGCTCTTTCAAATTTTATGAAATTTACACATAATGCTCTCTGGTGTATATCGACAAAGTTTGATAAAAATCGATCAAATGCTCCCTGAATACGAATAAAACCTTAAAATCCGAAAGTATTCATCGCTGTTAGGTACTGCTGGCCTTAAACGGGAAGTTATAGGAAGAAAAAGGAGAAATGTTTATGGTGCAGCGATGCCATGAATTTAGCCATTGCAAGCTGATACACTACATAAAGAGGGTTAATATAAAGTTAGATTTTGACTTTTGAAAATGGCCTCAAGTATTGATCGCTGTAATATCGATAGTAAAAGAAGAGTTGGAACAATTAGACGAAAAGCCCTAGACTCAACCCTATAAAGAAAGACTGTCTGAGGCCAACCACTCCAGGTCAGGTGTGTGTGTGATGCATACTTCATTGGACGAACGAAGTCCTTATAAAGAGCAAGCAACTGGGTGGTGTATGGGACAAACATACATACACACTTAACCTCTCAAAGTTTATTTGATGAGAGAATCAATGTGATCCTTCCGAGATAAATCACGGCAAAAAGAAATACAATAATATTAAGCACAGCAAAAAGTTTAAGAAGTGTACTTTTCAAAAGCCGTACAGTTATGTAAAAGATTGGTATTAATTAAATAGATTAAAGAAGTTAAAGTTTTTAAGCATGTGAAATAGTCATCGTTTACTCAGCCCAATTAAATATACCAGAAAGTTCAAAGGTTAGAGTTCCCAAAACTGACCTCCTAGCATCAGTCATTTGAAGATGAGTGGGTCATCATTCAATATGAAAGAAAGCATGAAGGGTGAAGCCGTCGTCATAAGAGTGACACATGATAGAGCGCGAGAAACAATGGACCTATTGAAATCATTTTGGTGAGAAATTGATTTCATGTTTTGGACCTGTCAATTAGCCTCCTAGATCGTGCGATATCACACCATTGGATTATTTTCTTTGGAGTTACGTGAAACTGGTTTCAGGGATAAGCCAGCCTCCATCGATGCTTTAGAAGCCAACATTGTTCGGTGTTATTCGCGACATACCGGTCGCTATGCTCGACGCGTCGTCCATGATGGACCTTCAGGATGTCATTTTAAACGCGTAGTCCGCGGCAAACATTTAATTTTGAGATAATCTTTATAAAGTAAATGCATACATTGTTCTTTCGACTCATAATAAACTTTTCACCATAAGCTTCAATGCTATGCGATATATATATAATATATAAATAATTATAGTATAATATATATATATATATATATATATATATATATATATATGTAATATATATATTATATATAGTATATATATATATATATATTATATATTTAGGCCTATATATTATATATATATATAATATTATATATATATATCTTATATATATATATATAATATATATATATATATTATATATATATATATATATATAAAATTAACATTATATGTAGTTATATACAATATAATATTACACAGAATCAATCATTTCCTATAAAAACACAACATTTCTATATAGCTATCATATCATAATGACCTACCACTCTCAAAACACCCCTCTATCTCCTTATTTCACTTATATATTAGTGTTAACTGACTTAATTCTCACCCTACTCAACACTCCCTCTTAACATTGAGTTCGCAAACATAACATCCCTACTACAACACTAACCCCCAATCAACCTCCACGTCACTTTTTCCCGACACATTAATTAAATATATCCCAATTACCTGTTTCATAATCACTTAATTGAACAGGACCAAACCTATAACATCTTCAATCTTACTTATACGTCATCACTCACCATCACCTCTAACCTATTCTATACTAAATATATCCCTCTAACCCAAAAAACAACCTCACACTACTCACTTATTACAATATATTATCCACATTTCTAACCTTATTCTCAGAGAGGCAGATTTATTAATGCTTAACATTATCACTATACCGCCTTGGATATAAAGATACCCTCCTGACCTCACGTGCGGCTAACACCATATTCCTTTAACAAATTTAGAATCCCTATATTATTACCTCAATCCTCAAAACTCAATCCCTACTACCTAAATCCCTTCCCAAGCAAACCAATTCCTCACCCTACACCTCTCCTGATAATGTCAATTCTGTTCCTCTACCCACCTTACATTTAACACTAAGATATAACCTGGGACATAACCTACTACTTAGAGATGATCTCTATATAACTCAGAAACCACCTCCCCATTTCTCATTTTCTAACTATATCCTCCTCCCATCAAAACACCCAAAAAAATAAGATCCACTACATTTATCAACTACAAAAAAGTTAACTGGCGCAGTCAATTCACTGAGATCTAAACAATTCGATAAATAACTTCATATTAACTTCACATCTAACAAATCCATAATTAACAACAACATCCCTACATCACATGACTCCATATGTATTATCCGTGCACATATGTATATATAACTATTATATACACACGAGTGACTATTCTCTACATTACATCGCATGTGCCACTCGATATATAGCGATATACGATTCTCTCCACACATCTCTTTCGCTCTCGATTACGTCAGCAGAGAGACACAACACAATTAAAGACGAAGAGACCAACTAAAGAGAACGTAGAGCAGAAAGAAAGTTAGAGCCATGAGTAGAGCGAGCATTACAGCAACACCACAACACACACCACACACACACACTCACCCACGTTAACCAAATATGAATACTAAACCCAAATCACCAACCTCATTCGCACAAACACCACCAATAAGTTTTCAGAATACTTACAATCCAACATCTTACGCAATAATAAGTAAACCTGGCAAGTCATCAAAACTAACCCCCCCAAAAAACCTCCTCCCACAAAATCCCCCATCCTCTACACATCAATACTCCTTCCGCTTCTTCTAAACAATCAGACCGCCTAGCAAAAACATTACTCTTACATTTCTCTCAAACCAACCCACCCCAACAACAAGCGACATTGAAAAAGCAACTCAAGAAAAAAGACGTGGTGGTAGTAATCTTCACATCATGGTATGCCGCTATGCTGGGCAATTGAAAGAACGAAAGGGCGGAAGCTACCAGTATCATCACGCATAATCTCTATCTAGTGCTCATAATCAGCTAGCGCTATGCGAGACTATCATCTTAACAATCTTTTTCAAATCTCACACTCTCTTAAATCACTTCAGTGAAAAGAGAGACGAGTAGGACTAAGCTTAGACGAGAGAGATGAGTACACATCGCTGGAGCAACAGTTAAGAGTAGTATACACATGCAGAATGACGAGGAAGACGAAGAGACATGAGCAAGAGAGACTAGGAGAAGTACAAGCAACTGCGGAGAGAGTGAAGAGAGAAGAAATGACATAACTACGTCAGTATTTTTTATCTTATGGTGTATAAATATTTGGACAAGAGATTTAATTCACACTAAAGTTGAATTGACAATAGTGTGTGGCAATAATTCTTTTTTCTCTATAAACTGATTTATACTCGAATAGAGTTCAACACTCTCTAAAAATCAACCCTATTATATTAAATCTCTCTACCTTGGTCTCTCATTTCTCCCTCTCTTCAATTCCTCACGATACGACAAACTACCCACTCTACTTTTTCTATAAATCATGTCTCGCAACAGAGTTATCATTGCAGACTACACACTCTATATATAAAATTAATTGGTATAAATTCTTCCATCAAACAAGTTTGAAGAGTTTTGAAGTTAAATGTTAAGAACCTGTGTTAGTTGAAACCTACATTCCTTAAACTTACTATCCGTCATCTAACATATATCTTTCTATATCAAAAGCCATTATTTATAGAAGTATAGTAAATCATATATTTTTCTATTTCCTTATAGGCAGTTATTAACATTTCTACATAAAAAGAACATTAGGCTGCCATGTGGATGTGATACATTGGAGTAATGTGCAGAATCAGTGACTGTAATGACAAATATTATAAATTTGTATTCAATTCTCACTAATTTCTGTTGATAGTTCTGGGCTTAATCCAACAAGCATTAAGGTGTCTCGCAGTTTAAATATGTTAAACTATAGCTTCTAACATGATTTATATATTACATTTTGAATAGTTATTAGATACATAATAACATGAGTACTTATAATAACTTGACCCTGGTAATACACATTCTTTTGGACGAAGTTCTGCAAACTTTGAAAAAAAATTAAGTTAATATAAGAGTTTTTAATTATATGAAAGTGGATGTAAAAAATAATAATTTTAATAGGAATTTGTGAGAACTTTAAATTTACAATCATGTAAATAAGTTAACCATAAATAATAACAGAATATATTAACTAATATATATATTAATTTATTAATATATATATATATTATATAAATAATATTAATATATATATATATATAATATTATATATATATATATATATATATATATATATTATATATATATTATATATATATAATATATATATAAAAATATATTAGAGAGAGAGTAGGTTGGTGTGGAAAGGTATGAGAGAGAGAGAGAGAGAGAGATGAGAGAGAGGAGAGAGATATGAGAGTAGAGAGATAGATAAAGTAGAAGAGATGAGATGAGAGAGAAGAGAGAGAGAGCATGACGAATGAGAGATTAAATTTTTGCCTAATATAAGAGAGAGATATAATAAGTATCGTAGAGCGATAATGAGTGAGAGATGAGATAATATGTAGAGAGTTCAGAAGTATAAAAAGTAGATGATATAGTAATAGAGATGAAAGAGAGAGTAAGTAAGTGAGTAAGTAAATAAGTAAGTAAGTAAGAAAGAGAGAGGAGAGCGGAGAGAGAGAAGAGAGAGAGATGAAGTATAAGTAAGATTTACCTAATAAATATTAATATTCATAGATAGAGTAATATATAAATAATATATAGATATATAATAAGAGTATAGAGAGAGATGAGAGAGAGACGATGTACATGATATAGAGTAAGAAGTAATGAGTAAGAGAGTAAAGTAATATATGAAGAAGAAATGAGCGAGATAGATAGTCATAGAGGAAGTATAAAGATATAGAAGATGAGTAATGATCTAATAAGTATATAAGAGAGATGAGAGTAGAGATAATAGAGTTAAGAGAGAGTGAAGTAAAGAGAGAGAGAGAGAGAGAGAGAGAGGAAGATGAAGAGAGAGAGAGTAAGATAGAGTGAGAAGTAAAGTAATCCAGAGTAAATGAAGAGAGGAGAGATAATAAAGGATATGTAAGTAAGCATAATAGGATTATGAGTAATAGAGATGTATTTAGTTACAGTATATATAAAAGGAAAAACTAGTATATGATGGAGATAGTAAGAAGGTATAGTATAAGTATAATAGTATAATATAGTGTATAATAAATAGATATATATAAGAATAATATAAATATATATTAGATATATATATATAGTATGATATATATAATATATATATATGTAGAGTATATATGATAAAAGTAATAGAAGAGTATAAGATAGATATATAATAATAGTAGTATAGAGAGAGAGAGAGAGATGAGTACTGAGTAATATAGTAGTTATATTGGCTATCTTATTTTATATATATGATAATAATAAATAGTATATAATATTATATTATTATATAGTTAATTATAATTAAGTAATGTACATATAGAGAGATAAGTAATCTATAGTAAGTATTAATCGAGAGAGAGAGAGAGAGAGATTGAAGTGTGTTGAGAAGTAGAAGAGAAAGCATTAGCACAGTTAACCTAAACTTTAAAAAAACAGTTTTAGAATTGAAGTAAATTCAAAATGAAATTGTCCTAAGGGATAAAATCCTGGTGATGAGGATGCTCACAGATGAGGAGATAAAGTCTAGCGATAATAATATATAGATAATAATAATAATAATAATAATAATATAATATAATAATAATGTAATAATAAGAATAGAAGAGAATAATAAGACTGATAATAGAATAATATGAGGAGAGAAGAATAATATATGAGAATTGCATAATATCTGGTGCTCGTAACGGCGTAAGCAAGTTATTCTTTTTACGAATATATGTAAATTGTTAGGCTGGATTTTATTGTTTTTTAAGTGTAGACTATTCCTCTATTTTTAGAGCTATAGAAGAGAGAGAAGTAAGTAGTAGATTATAATGATACTAGAGAGATATATATAAGTAAGAGAGAGAGAGAGAAGAGAGAGGAGAGAGAGAGAGAGAGAAGAGAGAAGAGAGAGAGAGTAGAGGAGGAGAGAGAGAGAGAGAGAGAGAGAGAGAGAGAGAGAGAGAGAGAGAGAGAAGAGAGAGATGAGAGGAAGAGAGGAGAAATGGAAATTTGGGACTATACATTGAAATGAGATAAAAATCCGTTCAAAAAAAAGTGAAGAAATGTGATATTTGTACTTATTAAATTGCTTATATTTTCTAAACCAAGCCAGAACCAAAATTAATTCATTAAAAAAAATAAAATATACATATATAACAATAATTGAGCAAAGTTCGAAAAAAATAGAAGAATATGTTTTTTTTTAAAGGTCAAGGTCACCAAAAGGTCAAATTTTTTATTTGACCTCAAAATCATCTAAATAAATGTTGTACAACTATTCAAGATCTATTAAATGGTCTTTACACGATGCTTCTAAGTGTCATAGAAGCCGGGATATTGTATTTTAACCTTGGACTACTCTCTGAAAATTGACCTTTTTGACCAAAGTTTCAAAGGTCATATTTTCTGAACCGTATGAGCTAGAGACCTGCAATAAACGCCATTCATATTCTCAACGAAGATTGTTAGTGTGCCCATTTTCATACAAATTGAAAAGGGGTCATGGAAAATGTCGTGTTGAAGTGACTTGGAATGACCCTATGTTATCCATTAATAGTTTTATTTAAGTTTGAATAACGCTGAGTCAGCTCCTGACCTTGGAGGGTGAAGCGGACCACCATTGAGGGGTGACTCGGACCTTCTGTTTAAATTCATCTTTTACGTATAATTCAATTTATATTTCTAATTTTTCTTAATCATAATAATTATTTATCATATTTAAAATTCGTAATAAGTAATAAAATGTCAATAATGATAAAATAAAATAAGAATAAAATAGAAGGTGGTCCGATTCACCCGCTTCCGCTCAAAAATTTTGACACTATTTTTGAATTCATTTTTAGTTATTCGAAAATTTCATTATTTTTAAAAAAAATTCAGTTGAATATAAAGGAACTTTTTATTATAGAAAAATTACATTAATATGTAATAATAAATGTCAATAATAATACGTAAAATAAAAATAACAATGGTGGTCCCAGTCACCCCTCCATCAATTTTTTACGGCGGGGTGAATCGGACCAAGTTAGGCCCCATTTTTTGGCCACTAATACTGTTTGATCAAAAATTTACTTTGCCGGTTTAAAGCTTACATACTCGAGTGTATCCACTGAAAAAATAATTAAAATCGATGCACACTATTTTTCATTTTAATAACGAAGTTAAAAAACTCAACATTTTTCAAAGGTTTAAATTCATTTGCAGGGCATTTTTACCCTAATTTCTAAACATTTTTAAAAATATAAAAACTTCTAGAATTAAAGATGACCTAAATAAAACTTGGGTGTACTTACTGCGTGCTATTAAATGAGGCTGAAAAAAAATTTTTTTTTATTATTTTTTTTTTTTTTAATTTAGAGTGAACCCGAATCACCCCTCCTGAAAGAGGGGGGCCCGTGGTCCACTCCCGCCCGACGCTACAATAAATCATATAGATAGGGGCATTTTTATAGACTCCCTGGCCGAGAGTCAGAAAACTAGACGCGGAAATTGGTGAAAGAATATATAGTCTATAGAGACTAGCATGCCCACAGTAAAGAAGGTATAGTCATAATGGGTGAATTTTAATTTTCCGGGCATTCATTGGGATTCCTTGTCTAATTTGGACATAGTAGTTCTGCATTCATAAATTGTAAACTAGATAACTTTTTGACCCAGATGTTCCAAGAACCCACAAGATACCATGCACTACTAGACTTAATATGACTAAACAATGAAAGTATAGGTGGATGAAGATACGAGTTGAGGAGAAATTAGGACTTAGTGACCATAATATAATTAGCTTTAATATGAATGGTAATATCTCGGCCCAAATTGCAAGTTAATAAGGAAAAGATCTAATCCCGAAAAATGCCGATTTTAACCCAATTTCGAGACACTGCTTAGTAAACATAACGGGATAAAGAGTTTAAAGAACCAAACTGTTTTATCATGTGGGAACAATTTAAGGCCAATTTTAATGAATATTTAGTCACGTAATGTTTTAAAGATAAACCCATTAGGGTGGCAAGAGAAAACCTGTTTGGATGGAATAGAGGAGATAAGAAGAAGAAAATATAATGAAAATCGCAGATGTTTTATTAAAATATTTCAAAAAGGTAATACCAAGTAAGATGATTTGGAAAATTATAGGAAAAATAGAAATGAACTTAATATCAGTCAATAGGAAAGGCAAAGAGAGAGGCAGAAATTAATTTAGGAAGGAATAGTAATAATAAGAATTGAAGAAGTTTTTTAGTTCTTTTATAAATTCAAAAGTAAGAATAGGACAATTGATCAAAATAAAATTGATGACAAATTTAGTGGTTCAGATAAGGAGTTGGTCAACATTTTCAATGCTTATATTGCTTCAGTGTTTACTGAGCAAGATTAGATATAGTTTGGAGACTAATAGTTTTTGTATGGCATGTAACAAATAGACTTACAGAATTTCGAATTTGATGTAAAAGATATAAAACGTTTATTAGATAATATTGACAAGTAAAGCTGCAGGCCTGATGGTATATATGTAGAATTCTGAAAGAGGTAGTACCAGCATTGCAAAGGCACTTATTTGATTTTTAAGCGATCTTTTAAACTTTGGTGAGGTACCAGATGACTGGAAAATGGCATATGTTGTGCCTATTGTGCCTAGAAAGGTAGTAAGGGAAAATCAACGAAAAGCGATGTTTTAAAATATTCAAGGGTAGTATAATAGGGAAGATGATTTAGAAAATTAGGAAAAATCAGAAATGGAACTTATACCCAGTCAATAAGAAAGGCAAAGAGAGGAGCAGAAAAATTTAACAAGGAATAGTAATAAGAACGCTGAAAAAGTTTTTTTAGCTTTTATAATTTTAAAAGTAAGAATAGGAACAATTGGTCCAATTAAATTGAATGAAAAATTTAGTGAGTTCAGATAGGGAGTTGGTCCAACACTTTCAATGCTTATTTTGCCCTTCAGTGTTTACAGAGGAAAGATTAGATTATAGTTCAGAGACTAATAGTTCTTGTATGCATGTAACAAATCGACTTACAGAATTTGAATTTGATGTAAAAGATATTAACGTTTATTAGATCATATTGATCCAAGTAAGCTGCAGCCCTGTATGTATAATATGGTAGAATTCTGGAAAGAGGTATTTAAGCATTGCAACAAGGCACTGTATTGATTTTTTAGCGATCTATAACATTTGGTGGCCATCAGATGAACTGGAAACAGCATATGTTGTGCTATTTATAAGAAAGGTAGAAGGAAGATTTTGGGAATTATAGGCCAGTTAGCTTAACAATCTTGGTTGTAAAGGTCTGGAAAAGTGTTACTGAAAAGGTCATATAGAGAAATATTTCGAAGATAACAAGGTAATTGTATGACTCCCAGCAATGTTTCAGAAAGGGTAGGTCATGTCAAACAAACTTAGAATTTATGAATACATTACTGATGCATTGCCGAGGAGATCCAGTTGATTATATTTATATTTTGACTTTAGTAAAGCTTTGATAAGGTTCCCGCACATAAGCGCTGATAAAATGGTAGCTATAGGTGGTGTGGATGTGGTACATGGTTGGATTAAGAGTGGTTGCGAAATAGAAAACAGTGTGTACACTAAATGGGCAATGTCCTCATGGAAATAGTGAAGAGTGTGTCCCACAGGGGTTTCAGTGCTGG
The DNA here is from genome assembly GCA_015478945.1 of Trachelipus rathkii. Classification (NCBI taxonomy): domain Eukaryota; kingdom Metazoa; phylum Arthropoda; class Malacostraca; order Isopoda; family Trachelipodidae; genus Trachelipus; species Trachelipus rathkii. The sequence goes on from JABUQX010077167.1 coordinate 20,375, forward strand.
GCCGACTAATTGTCCTCATAAATATATATAATGATTTAAGACGCAGGGACTTAAATGCAAGGTTTCTCAGTTTGCAGATGATACTAAAGTGCCCACCACCAGTTAGGAATAGTGAAGGATGCATAAAGATTCAAATGATCTTGAAACTTCTTGGGTGGGCAAGATAAGTGGCAAATTGAATTTTAATAGTAGCAAAAGGTGTAAGGTTCTCACCTAGGTTACTCAAAATAAAATAGTTTTTAACTACGATATGAATGGGGAGTGGCTTGAGTCTGTGGACCAAGAAGAAAGATTTAGGTGTGATTATATCAGCAGTAATTTGAAAGTAGCTAAAATCAGTGTGGAAGCTAGAATAAAGCTAATAAGTGCTGGGCATAATAAATCGCCATGTTGTTTACAAGAGCAGGAAGTAATAAGTAAACTGTAAAATAGCTTATGTAGGCCAGTAATAGAGTATTGTGGCACAAGTTTGGGCCCCTCTACTCTTAAAAGAAAGACTAGAATATGCCTAGAGAGAGAGCAACAAGGATGATTTCTGGGGTTGAGGGTAAGAGCTATAGGAAGAGGCTGAAGGAGTTAGGAATGTCTTCGTTTTCTGTAGAAGGCGATTTCTCAGAGGGGACATGATACAAGTTACAAAATATTTACATCTATTGATAACATAAGACACAATAAATTTTTTCATAGTAGAACAGGACAGGTGACCAGGGGCATAATAGAAAATTAAGAAGAAAGCATGCCATCTTGAATATAAGAAAGCATGCATTCAGTAATAGGGGTGTTAAATTTATGGAATAGTCTGCCAGAGGAGGTTGTTGAATGTGACTCGATTGCAACAACATTTAAGAAAGGTTTAGATTCGTTTATGGATGGGTTGGGTATCTATAATATATTGACGAAGCCAATTGGCGGGTTTTTTAGTTATTTATAGCACTTATTGTTAGATGGATGTGTGACCATAACTAGTTATTAATGCATGTTTTTTGTTTTGGGTATGCATATTTATATATCATTATTTTGACTAAGCCAAATTGGGTGATTTTTAGTTAACAAGTTATTGACAAGCCCTAGGGGTGCTTTGTGGATTTGCATGAGCATGTTGGGTAATTGTGTGGGTTGACTGGGGCAGTCTCGATAGGCGCATGTGGCTTTTACTGTCTCTATATTCCTAATGTCCTAGAAACACAGCTAAGAAAGGTAGTAAGTAAGGAAGATTTGGGAAATTATAGGCAGTTAGCTTAACATCTCTGGGTAAAGGTTCTGGAAAAGTTAATGATAGGTCATATAGAGAAATATTTAGAAGATAACAAGGTATTGTACTGACTCCCAGCACGGTTTCAGAAAGGTTAGGTCATGTGAGACAAACCTTTTAGAATTTAGGAAATACATTACTGACTGCATCGACCGAGGAGATCCAGTTGATATTAGTATATTTAGACTTTAGTAGAGCTTTTGATAAGGTCCCCACATAAGGCTGATGAAAAAGTTATTGCAATGTGGTATAGATGGAGTGGAGCTACATGGTTGGATAAAGAGAGTGGTTGCGAAATAGAAATCAGTGTGTACAACTAAATGGCAATATGTCATCATCAGTAAAACTAGAGAAGAGTGGTGTCCGCACAGGGTTCAGTGCTGGGGCCACTATTGTTTCCCTATATATATAGAATATTTAGACCAGGACTTAAACCAAGGTTTCTAAGTTGTCAAATGATACTAAAGTGGCCACCTCAGTTAAGGAATAGTTGAATGATGCATAAGGGATTCAAAATGAATCTTGAATAAACTTCTTGGGTGGGCAGGTAAGTGGCAAAAATGAATTTACATAGTAAGGTTCTTCACCTAGGTTACTCACATAAAAGTTTTAACTACGATATGAATGGGATCTGGCTTGAAGTCGTGGACCAAAAAAGATTTGGCTGTGTTTACTAAACAATTGCCTCTAAGTTACCGGATACATTTTCACCACTTTTTCTGAGGGATTTCCAATTTTTTTACTACTATAAACTTACTCATACTAACTTAATTCTCACCATTCTCGAAGAAATTACAACTGTCACTCTTGAGTATTATTTCAATGTTTCTTAATTTCTGTTATTAAATTTAATTTAAGTTGAGTATACCCATTCATTTTGTTATATTAAATTATAAGGCTATAGTATTTAAGAGATTTCCCGTCACAGTTCCTTGGATGTATGTTGTTTTAATAACAGTATCTCTCTTTGGTCTACTATTTGGAACAATTGTTATATTAATTGCCGTAATTTATAAGAAATTAATCCATTCCTCATTTCTAAATGTCTCCAAGATTTAAACTAATTTTTCACAACTTTTTTTATATAGACTTGAGCCGTAGGGCCTAGGCTAATACATCATTCAAGCTTGTATTAAAGATTATTTAATTTCTATTTTCTAGGCACATTGTGATGAAGAAAACTGTAGTTGGTGAAATAATTGGTACAAGTTGGACTACTGTTAGGCCTACCTTATTAAAAAAAAAAAAAAAAAAAAAAAAATAAAATTTAATTAATTTTATATTTATCCCTGGCCTCGGGCTAAAGCCGTAGATATTAAGGTTGTTCAAAATTTAACTTGTTTTAAAAAATATTAGTTTTATTTCTTTTTTAGGCTTTAGCAATACTAAATCTAGTTCTTATGAAACAGTTTGTGTGAATTTTAAAAATATTAGTTTAGTTGTTTCAGGGTTTACACAATAATAAACTCGTAGTTGGTTAAATATGTAGGTACAAGGTAAGTAAAAGTTGATAAATAATTTAAAGTATGTTTTGCTCTGTGTGAATAATTGTGGGACCTGTGAGAAGTTGAATATATGAAATAACTGCCTGCTTGTGTTGTGAATGCGAGAATGTGGTTGCTAGGAAGAAGATTGGCAAACTGAGTGAATAGATATAATGAATTGAAAGAGAAGTTGTATTGGAAAGTTGAAGAAGAGGAGGTAACTGTCAAAAAAAAGTTAGTAAGGGAATGTCGAAGCGAGGAGGGAGCGAGATTATAGGGGTAGACAGGAATGAGGATCTCGAGAAGTTCATCAGCCCTGTGCCTGCAGTAACAGTTCGACTGTCTTCCAGATGGGGAGGGATCAGAGAGTGCCAAAGGTAATGTTGAGGTTTCTAAAGGGAAGACTGATTAAATTTGCTAAATTGAGAACTCTATGATACGATAACCTAGATAGGACTTTTAGTAGAATAAAAAGAAAACGATTGAGATTGTTAATCCAGGTGCCGCAGAAAGTGAGGTGAATATTCCGTACATAGGAATAGATAGAGAGATTGATTCTACAATTGTTGATTCAGATGTAAAAAGATATGGTGGGTACAAAATGATAATAGGCGCAGTGTGCCCAACCCGTAGCCCGCGGGCAACATGTTGCTCGCGACTCGCGTGTTCAGACTTCGCGTATTCAAGATTTTCACGTTTATTAAAAAATAAATAGTTTAGAAATTATATATAATTATAAACTATTTTTTTATTATTTATATATATATATATATATATATAAATAAATAATTAATAATAATATATATATATATTATATATATATAATAATATATATATATATATTATACTTTTCATTTTAATCTATGGTCTTCTGCCCTTAGAGACTATGGGGAGTCTTGTGTGGTACCGCTTGACGATATCTACTAGAAGGCTTCTGACAGGGTAATGGACAACCGATCGTACTATCTATACTAAGCTACCTCCTTTAATTTCCTCCTTCGCGTTTGGCTGCTTGTACTCTTAGTTTTCTTTCAGAATCGTTCCATTTCAACTCTGTTGATGGGAGCAACCTCTTTTCTTCCTTCGTTTATATTGTGGTGTTCCTCAGGGTTCTGGTTTTATCTCCCTTTATTTCCCTACTTTTCTTTACGGTCATTCGTTAGCTGGATCTTCTAACTTTGTTCAACTCTTATGCTGCTGAGTGTCAAACCTCTCTATTCCTCTAACTCATTTCAAAATGTGCTCATCCTTGTTTGTATCTAGAGTTGCCTCTCGTCTACAGTTTCTGAAATTCATTCTTGCCGATGTGGTCGGAATTTCTCAGTGGGGAAACCGCAATCTTGGTGAAATTCCCACTCTTTAAAAAACTCAACTTCTACCATTCTCCCTCTCTAAAACACCGTCCCAACCTTCCTATCCCCTTCGACGGCTCAAATGTCTCACCTCTTAAACAACATATAATATTCTTGGACTGAAACATAAATAGTGAATTGTCTTGGAGCCCATCAATATTTCAAATCTCGGTTGCTAAATATATGGCTCTATGAGCTGAAATTCTGTTTCAGATGCGAGAATTTTTTCTTTTGCTTCAGTACTTCCCAGTTATATAAGTAATCTTGTGCGCTTGTAGTTTCGCATGAATATAATGCTATCGCCTTTGGGGTGGATCCGGTTCCCACCCTCCTTTGGGACAGTGTTGAGGCTAAGGCTAAAAGAAGAATAATAAACTGTCCAATACTTTCTAATTTCCCTTTGACACCCCTCTCTGTTCTCTGCGAGTTATATGGTGCCCAATCTCTTTATATGGTATTACACGGCAGGAGGTGCTCGATGCAATTGATCCTCACCACATTCCCTCAACCACATGCGTCGCCCAATCATAAAACAAGAAGTTCCACCCTTACTCTCACATGACTATTGTGTGAATATTGAATATTGGATTACTGCTCTAAGGTTTACTCATTGTGGCGGGCGGAGTACTTACCAGCTATAGTTCATAACGTTTAACTAATGCCCTCATCCATTTTTACTTGCAGTATTCAAAATCTTCCTTCCTCTCTTTAATCCTCATCGTCTACGCCCACCTGAGGAAATTGCGTTAGACAAAGGGGAACTGGGTGAATTACTTCCTTATGTTTTTTTTCCTTTTCAATTCTTTTTTGTATTTTTGTTTCTGCCCCTCCTTTGAAAAGGGCCCTGCCCGTGAATGGTTGGGCTTCGTATATATATATATATATATATTAAGTATAATCAGATATATATCATATATATATATATATATATATATATATAATATATATATATAATATATTTAATATATATAATATAATATATATTATATATATAATATATATATAATATATATAATATAATAAATAATATATATATATATAAATATATATATAATATATATATATATAATATATATATATAAATTAATGATTATTTTATTAGTGGTAGTCGTCCTATGTGTGGCTCCAAAAAAAAATTTTAATTTAATTTGCTCGCGATAGACTAAAGGTTGGGCACCACTGAATATAGGACATAGAAGGTCAGAAGAAATTAAATAGCAGATTATAGAAGGTTTGAGATAAATGGATCAATAAATAAAATTTTTTGAAATTGTTCACTTATTTTTTTTTTTTTATTTTTTTATTATTATTAATGTTATTTATAATACATTGAGTAAAATAAATGAATTTCATAAATATTTTTACAATAGTTTTTCGCTTATTATTTCAAAAATCACAACTCCTAAGACAATAAATAAAAATCAAACTACCCCCAAATAATATGTATATATATATATATATATTATAATATATAATCTATATATATATATATATATATTAATATATATATATACTAATATATATATATATATATATAATATATAATATATATATATATATATAATATATATAGTATTATATATATATATTAAAACAATAGAACATTAGAAATATAGAGACAGTAAAAAGCCACATGGGCCTCTCAAGACAGTTCCAGTCAACCACTAACCTAAACTGCTCATGCAAATCCACTAAAGCACCCTAGGGGCTTGTCAATTTGTTTGTAACTTTTATTTAATATTTTTCTCTAGATCTATAAATGATATATAAATATGATTACCAAACCATCCACATTGCATTATATAACTAAGGTTATGGCTCACACATGCCACTTAACATATAATTAAACTACCGTACTATAACTAAAAACACCGCCAAATTGCTTCGTCAATTTATTATGATACCCAACCCATCCCATAAACGAATCTAACCCTTTTTTAAATGTTGCAAGTGAGTCACACTCACAAACTCCTGCGGGCGCTATTCCAAAATTTAATAACCCTCATTACTGAATGCATGCTTCTTATATCAGATGGCATGCTTTCTCTCTTCTTAGTTTTCTTATTATGCCCCCTGGTCACTGTCATGTTCTACTATGAAAAATCTTTATTGGTCTTGTATTATCAATAAGTATGTAAATATTTTGTAGACCTGTAATCATGTCCCCTCTGAGAAAACGTCTTTCTACACTGAAAACATCCTAAACTCCTTCAGCCTCTCCTCATAGCTCTTACCCTCAAACCAGAAATCATTCCTTGTTGCTCTACGTTGCCATCTCTCTTCCAAATCTATCTTTCTTTTAAATAAGGGGCCCAAACTTGAGCACAATACTACTCAATTACTGGGCCTAACATAGCTATCCTATACAGTTTACTTATTATTCCCTTGCTCTTGTAAACAACATCGCGATTTATTATGCCCAGCATCTTAATTAGCTTTATTTCTAGCTTCCAAAACACTAATGATTAGCTACTTTCAAATTAATGCTTATAATCACACACTAATTTTTTCTTGGTCCACAGACTACTCAAGCCAATCCCATTCATATCGTAGTTAAAACTTTTTATTTGAGTAACTAGGTGAAGAAACCTTACACTTTTTAGCTATTAAAATTCATTTGCCACTTATCTGCACACACAGAAGTTTAATTCAGATCATTAAATGCTTGGTGCTTGAAAATCCCAGTATTCTAACTACTGAAGGTGGCCACTTTAGTAATCATCTGCAAACTTTAGAAACTTTGCATTTAAGTCCCTGTCTAAATGCATTTATGATATATGAAGGAAACAATAGTGGCCGCCAGCACTGAACCCCTTGGGACACCAACTCTTCACTATTTCCCATGATGATTTAATTCCATTTAGTGGTACACACTGTTTTCTATTTCAACCACTCTTTAATCAAACCATGTACCACTCCACTATACCACATTGCAATATAACTTTTTCATAATCAGCCTATGTGGGGAACCTTATCAAAAAGCTTTACTTAGTCTAAATATACAATATCAACGGGATCTCCGGTCGATGCAGTCAGTAATGTTTTCCATAAAATTCTAAAGGTTTGTCTGACATGACCCTACTAACACCCTTTTCTAGAAACCGCGCGCTGGTAGTCTACATACCTTGTTAACTCTTCCTAAATATTCCTATATGACTTCATTAACTTTCCAGAACCTTTACAACCAGAGATGTTAGCTAACTGGCCCTATAATTTCCCAAAATCTTCCTTACTCATTTTCTATAAATAGGCACAACATATACTGTTTTCCAGTCATCTGGTATCTCACAAAATGTTATAGATCGCTTAAAAATCAAATACAGTGCCTTTTGCAATGCTGGTACTACCCTCTTACAGAATTCTACCAAATATACCATCAGGGCCTGCAGACTTATACCCTTGGGTCAATATGATCTAAAAAATTTTAATATCTTTTTACAGTCAGATTCAAATTCTGTAAGTCTATTTGTTACATCCATACAAGAACTATTAGTCTCCTCCAAACTAGTTATCTAATACTTTTCCTCAGTAACACTGAAGCAAATAAGCATTTTGCTTGAAAATGTGAACCATTTTCCCCCTTATTGAACTCACCTAAATTTTCATCATTTTAATTGGACACCAATTGGTCCTATTCTTACTTTTTAAATTTATAAAAGCTAAAAAAATTCTTCAGATTCTTATTACTATTCTGCTAAATAATTTCTGCTCTCCTTTGCTTCTTATTGATTGGGTTAAGTTCATATGTCTATGTTTTCTCCTATATATTTTCCCTAAATCATCTTCCCTAATGTACTACATTTGGAAAAAAATAAGAAATTTTAAACATCTACGCTTTTCTTAATTTTTTCTCTTTATCTCTCTATTCACCCACCAACGTTTTTTCTCCTTCCCATCCTAATGGTTTATCCTTTAAAAACAAATACTGACTGAATATTCATTAAAATTTGCTTAAAATGATTCCACATGATGATAAAACAGTTTTTGGTCTTTAAACTCTTTATCATTAGTTGTACTAAGCATGTCTGAAAATTTGGTAAAATCGGTGCCATTTCGGAAGATCTAAGATCTTTTTCCTTATTAAATTGCCATTTGGGCCCAGATATTACATTCATATAATATTATATATATATATAATATATATATATACTATATATATATATATATATATATATATATATATATATATTAATATATATATAATATATAATATATATATATATATATATATAATATCTTATATATATATATATATATGCCATCAGGATCTGCAGATCCGCGAAAGTTCAGCATGTAACTAGAAAACTATAACAACTACAGAAAATAAATAACATTTCTGATTTCAGGAAGTAATTATTTCATCGAATAAACTTAAAAAAAAAAAATATATTTTATTCTAATATTATAATAACTCCTTTTAATATTAGTAAAAATCTTCAGTGCACGCTAAAATGACCTTGAAAGCTGCATTGTCTCTAGAGAAAAAGTTGCCAAAATACCGCTTTTATTTAACCAAATGGAGAAAAATATTATTTTTTTTTCTTTTTTAATATCTTTTTATTTAGGGGGTTCCAGCCGACGGAGGGACAGAGGGGGGACGAAGCCCGTCGTCCCCCGGTAGGCCGAGAAAACCCCGAATCTATCCATCGTTCTTGTTTACTCGAAGGGTATTCGTTAGTGTAAAAAAAATCAAGCATTTGGCACCTTCCGTCTCACCGGGAAGGTAAGGGCTGCGCAGTCTTCTTAATTTAATACCAAAAAACTGCAATTTTTCCAACATAATTTTCATTATTTTAATTTTTTAAAAAGTTCGTCATTTTTTTTTTTTTAATTGTGCTCGGGGTAAAAATGGTCTCCTGATTAATAAAATGATATTTATTTCTCTTATACCTGTTATAGTTTTTTTGTTACAGGCATGTTGCTTTTTCCGGGATTGCGACTTATATATATTATAGTATTATATTAATATATATAATATATACATAATATTATTTTTTTATTTTACTATAAAATAAAAAAATATACTATATATATATATATATATATATATATATAATATATATATATTATTATATATATATATATAATATGGGCGTAGGCAGGGGGGAGGGGGCATTTGCCCCCCTTAAATCTTGGCGAAAGAAAATTATGACCCTTATATGTTTGCCAGACAACGTTTTTAAGGGTTTAGTGTAGAAAAACGAAAAAAAAAAAATACATCAATCGATAGATAATTGAAGTAGTAATTAATAAATTACTAAATAGGAATATTATTTTTTCTAAAAGTTTTATGTGTTTTTTATTTTTTTATATTGTCTTAAAGTCAACTAGCTTTGTGCTTTTATACTGCTGGATTCTTCTGACATTACTCTCCGCTAGAACTTTCAGTATGTCGATAGCATTTGGCGGTTGCCAAAGCTGTTAAATCAATCAAGGAAGGCGTACCCATTGA
>JABUQX010077169.1:0-10000 GCA_015478945.1 Trachelipus rathkii
AATTTCCTATTCGAATTTTGGTCTTGGTTGCATATTAGAGTAGGTCAGGCTATGTATAGGATTTCCATCTTGCTCAGTCAGTAGTATATTTTTAAAGTACGTCTTAACGCGTGCGCTAGCGATGTAGAGAACGGTGAGAACATGGAATACTCAGGTGGACACGGATGAACGAATAAGGTAGAGGTCGTCGGGCTATGATCTTCAAGGTGCAGTAAGCGGGCCTGGTAGCGGATTCATTTTTATTTCTCCTCTTATTGGGGCATTCATAGTTGTAGTTTGGTATTTGATAAAATGAGTACCTTTCTATCAGTTTTCTTTATATAGCGGTTCCGGTTTCTTTGAATGAAATTCTGGGTAGTTTATTGTGTCAATAAGATGATTGTTTAGGTTCCTATGCTTGACAAGAGCGGAATTTTGGGTACCTTTTAGAAGGTCGTGCTTATGCTGAGATATTCTTCTCTCTATATCTATAGTTTCTCCTATGTAAAAGTTTGGGCATGAATTACATTTTATTTTGTATATTCCTGGAATGGGTTGAGCTTGAGTTGAGTTATTAGATTTTCCTTGTAGAATTGTCTTCAGTTTATTTATGTTTTTTACAGGGTGTATATTTTGGGGTAGTAATTTCTTATAATTATTTGTTTCTTCAGTAGGTATATTGATATAAATCTTTTTTTCCCCCTCTGTTACAGGGTTGTTTCCTTGCGTATGTTCATAAAAAGATTTCTTTGCTCTATTTAGTGCCTTGTAATATATTGTTTCTGGGTAGTGTAGATTTTTAAATATGTCCTTTATATGCTTTAATTCTTGCTCGAGTTCTGATGGGCTACAAATCCTAAATGCTCTAAGTATTTGAGATGAAACAACGGCCAATTTTGTGCTTTGAGAATGATTGGAATACCAATTTATGTAAGAGTCTACATGAGTGGTTTTTCTATATACTGTAGTAATCGGATGAAAATTGTTGTCCATTTTTATTAATATGTCCAAAAAAGGAAGTGTGTTATCGTTGGCTAGTTCCAGGGTAAATTTAATCGATTGGATCTGGTTATTAAGATGTTCTAGTGAACAAAACAATTTTTCGGATAGGATATTAAGTACAATGCCACAAAAACGTCATCTACATACCTTTTCCATATAATATCAGAGTACATTGGGTGATTGAAAATGAATTGCATTTCAAAAAGTTCCATAAATATACCACTGAGTGTGGGTGAGAGGGGGGAACCCATCGGAAGTCCTGTTTTTTGTTTATAGTAGTTTTCTTCAAAATGAAAGTAATTGTGTTCAGTTATGAGATTGATCAATTGTTTTATATTTTCAAAAGGTATATCAAACGTTATATTGTTGTCGGTTACGTATTTCTCCAACCATTCTAAAGTTGTGTTAACCGGGACGTTGGTAAAAGTAATTAAAAAAGTAATTTTACAAATAATAGTGTATGGAGCAAAATGGGAGATGAGAAGTTTTTTGTGAACATTTCAAATTTTGAGTTATCATCCGATCAAAAACAGGTTCTTTCTTTGGGTCCGACCTTTGGCACAGAGATAAACAAAAGTTTGCCAGATTTTCTGGAAAATATGGAAAACTTTCAAAACAGGAACAAGAATTTAAATATAAATTTTGATTTATTAAAAGGATATATATTAAATGACGTCATAAGAAACCGAAATCATTCACTTCCAAATAGATTTGCTGTTGCCATACGTGAACTAAAAGATAACCCGCAATTACACATAACTAGAGCGGATAAGGGAAACAAACTAGTAATTATGAATAGATCAGATTATAAAGATAAAGCACTCAGCATTCTTACAGACCATAATGTTTACTCCAAATTGAACAAAAACCCTCTTCAGACATCTCAAAGAATTTTTAAGAAAAAATTACAAACAATTCTGAAAGACCATCAAAACCGATACGAAAAATTAATAGTATATCTACCCAGATTGGCCTCTTTTTACGGTTTACCAAAACTACACAAAGAAAATATTCCTCTCCGACCCATCATTTCTAATATAAATAATATAACCTATAAATTAGCACAATGGCTAAGTAAACAATTAAAGATACTCATAGGAAAGATTTCCACCAGCCATATTAAAAACAGCCAAGAATTTGTTGAATTCCTGAATAGGACTCAACTACAGAACAAGGCCATTTTCAGCTTTGACGTAATTTCACTTTTTACCAACGTCCCGGTTAACACAACTTTAGAATGGTTGGAGAAATACGTAACCGACAACAATATAACGTTTGATATACCTTTTGAAAATATAAAACAATTGATCAATCTCATAACTGAACACAATTACTTTCATTTTGAAGAAAACTACTATAAACAAAAAACAGGACTTCCGATGGGTTCCCCCCTCTCACCCACACTCAGTGGTATATTTATGGAACTTTTTGAAATGCAATTCATTTTCAATCACCCAATGTACTCTGATATTATATGGAAAAGGTATGTAGATGACGTTTTTGTGGCACTGCCATCACATCTCTGTCCTCATGCTCTTTTAGAACATCTTAATAACCAGATCCAATCGATTAAATTTACCCTGGAACTAGCCAACGATAACACACTTCCTTTTTTGGACATATTAATAAAAATGGACAACAATTTTCATCCGATTACTACAGTATATAGAAAAACCACTCATGTAGACTCTTACATAAATTGGTATTCCAATCATTCTCAAAGCACAAAATTGGCCGTTGTTTCATCTCAAATACTTAGAGCATTTAGGATTTGTAGCCCATCAGAACTCGAGCAAGAATTAAAGCATATAAAGGACATATTTAAAAATCTACACTACCCAGAAACAATATATTTGACAAGGCAACCTAAAGTCAGAGCAAAGAAATCTTTTATGAACATACGCAAGGAAACAACCCTGTAACAGAGGGGGAAAAAAAGATTTTATATACATATACTACTGAAGAACAATCAATTAATGAAGAAATTACTACCCAATAATTATACAAACCGTATCAGAAACAATAAATCTGCAAGACAATTTCTTACGCATAGGAAAATCTAATAACTCAACTCAAGCTCAACCCATTCCAGGAATATACAAAATAAAAAGTGTAATTCATGCCCTACTTTTACAATAGGAGAAACTATAGATATAGACAGATATATATCTCACATAGCCACGACCTTCTGAAGAGGTACCCAAAATCCCGCTCTTTTAATGGTATTTTAATCCATATTTTAAAAGGAAATACCAAAATCATTCAAAAGAAAACGGAACCTATATAAAGAAAACGGATAGAAAAGTTTACTCAATTTTGATACCCAACTTACACATATGCATGCATAATCGGAGAGCAAAAAAATAAAAAACATGGGTCTGTACTTAATACACTTAACTACTGACTGAGAAGAATGGATAAGAGCAATCCTACGATGTTATAGCAACCAACCAAGAACCCAACATTCGAATAGAAATTAAATATATACAAATCGATTGGAAAGCGCACGCTACCAGATGAATAAAAGTCAACTAAGAACTGAAGGCTCTCTAAAACCCATTCTCCATGTGTTTTAATGTATATTATTTTTATTTAATTTTTTGTAATTATTTAAAGTAATGTACATTAAATAGGGGTTTACTGATATAGTAATATATATAATATATATATAAATATATATAATATATATATATATAATAATATATATTAAATATATATATATATATATATATATATTATATATATATAATATATATATTATTATATTTAAAGAAAGAACATATAAGAAGAAGGGTCAAGAATTAAACTGCCTTCTCTGGGCATTGAACCAACCGCAGTTAACATCTTATCTAACTGCGATTATTATGCAATAATTAACATCTAAAATAAGAACGAGGGATAGGACAGACTGAACACCTGGTGATGTCACCTTGACGGGAACTCGGTTTGCCTTAAATAAGTTCTTGAATCCAACTTTTCTTTTGGGTTGAGGATGCTCCAGTTGTATAGCACCGGGGCATATTGTCTACGCGCAATCATGCGTGTTCAATCCCAGAGAAGGGCAGTTAATTCTTTTACCTTCTCAGTTATATGTTCTTTCTTTAAAATCTTATCTAATTGCGATTATTAGGCAATATTTAACATCTGAATAATATATATTAATATATATATATATATAATATTATATATATATATACTATATATACTATATAATCTATAATAATATATATATAAAATATAATATATATATATATAATATATAATATACTATATTAATATTATATATTATTAATATAATAATAAATAATATATAAATATATATGATATATATAAATATATGTATAATATTATATAATATATATAGTATATAAAATATTAATATTTATATATATGATATTTATATATATATATACATATTATAATATAATTATATATATATATATATATATATAATATATATATATATAATATAATAAATATATATATAATAGTATGAATATATATATATGTATTATATATAATATGGTCAGCCTCCCCCGAAAGCAACAATGAGGTGCATTTGTAACAAAGAAAACTATAACAGCGTAACAGGAAAAATAATTAAACTTTTTCATAATCAGGAAGACAATTCTTATTGCCATGAAAATAAAAAAAAAGAACGCCTTTTAAAATTTAAAATTGTTAAGAATGTTGGAAAATCTGCATGATAATGATCATTTTTTGAGAACAGCGAAGGAGCTTTAACGCGTTCCGAGGCACGTCAAAGTTAGCCAAAATGTCGATTTTTTTTAACTAAAAGATTCCCCAAGGGTAAACCACAAGAGGCAGAGTCGGGGTTTCTCGGCTACCGTGGACGAACGGGGACTTCATGCCACCCTCTTGCCCTCCGAGCGGCTCGACCCTAAAAGGAAATAAAAAGAAAAATTAAAATTCTCCAGAAACATAAATAAAAAAAAAAACAATATTTGGTACTCTTGCTCTCGTACTAAGGCAAGAAATGGAAGGTTAATGAAGAGCGTACCGCTTGCAGATCTAAGATTATACTAATATTTTAAGGTCTTATTATTTTTGAATTTTCAGCAAGCAATTTTATTCGATGAAACTTAAAGAAAAATTATTTTATTTTTTATTAATAAATATTAGAATAAAATTAAAAAAATTGTTTCATCGATAAATTGCTTGCTGAAGATTAATAAATTGTTATTTATTTTCCTGTAGCTGTTTAGTTTTTTAGTTACATGCATCATAATAATCTATTGTAATAAGTTATAGTAATAATAATATATAATAATATATAATATTATATATATATATATAGGTATTAAATAATAATATATATATAATATATATATATTTATATTATATAATATATATATATATATATATATTATAATATATTTATATTATAATATCATCATATCATCATCATCATCATCATCCATCATCATCATCATCATCAATCATCATCATCATCATCCACCCTATTTTCCCGCAGATTGGGCGGTGAGGTGATGTCAAAATACACGGAAACAGAAAATAGTAGAAGAATATGATGCAAGTCGAAAAAGAATCCTCCCCCCCTACGTTCCCTGATACTCTTAACTGAGAACTGATATATATATATAGGACAAGTTTAGCTATTGATCGTTTTGATTTAGAAAGTAAATTTAATTTTAACTTATTATAGAAGACAGTAAATGTAAAAAATAATCTAAAAATTATAGGGAAATTATATTTTGAAATTATAATTCAAAAAAATAGTAAGCTATTTGTAGATTCTTCTTTGCTCTGGCGAAGTAAATCTTTACCGGACTAAAAACAAGATGAAAGAATTGATATTCAGCAGTGCCTAATGTGGAACTTCCCCTTGAGTAGGTGTATGTTGGTTTGTCCTCTAAAATGAAGTTTTGTTCATATATAAAGATGATTAAAATGATTTCGTAAATTTAACAAAATAAAATGTGTTGAATACTAAATGAAGTAAAAGTATAAAGCTAAGTGTAATAAAAAGTGCTCAATTTATAAGTTGTTATAATGTGGTTTATAAGGTTGTTCAATTAAATTGTTAGGAATGTGCTTCCTCTAGTCTTACGCCCCGACGCCATTGAAATTAAGTCACAATTAAGGTAAATTAATTTTTGTCTAAGTTAGTGTGACATTTTTAATGTACTCGTTAACAAGAAAAATAGTACTGTATCTCTATAGAACATAAATAAATTTTCCAGTTTAGGCTTTTCTTAGTTGAGGTGGTTATATATAGATATATATTATATATATATTAATTATATATAATATTATATATATATATAATATATATAATATATATAATATATATATATATATAGATATATAATAATATATATATATATATATTATATTATTTGTACATATTACACGGTAAATTAGGGGGCTCGAGCCCGACGGGGAACAGAGAGGGACGTTTCATATACCCAGTAGGGGAGGGGCGAGGAACCCCCGCGACACCCAGAATACCTCCATGTTCTGCTCCATTGTCATGTGGGTACCAGTATGCTTATCAAATATAGATCTTGCTCTTTTATATCCCATCACCCGATCCTTCAAATTGGATATAACGCCTCTCATTGATTCTTCCGTATTTTTCCATTCTGGCCTCCACTTCCCGTACGTCCTCCCTTGCTTGTAAATACGTCACCCAGGTAAACAACGGATCCACATTTCTCAATCTTTCATCAACAATGATTCTCCACTTCTCCCTCATTCTCTCTACCCACTCTCATTATCACTGTCTTTTATGTATTCATCTCTAAACCAATCTCCATCAAATTTCTGTCAAACTTTCCCAAGAGTCCCTACTCAATACCCTCCTCCTCAACTCCAACATGCCATCATCTCGCCAGCACACCATTTATCACCATCCAGATTAGGAAATTCCTCTTTAACCTTTCTGATTACTACATCTAAGTAAGCTATAAAGAGTAAGGCAGACAGGACACTACCCTGTCTGACTCCGGTCCGTTTCAAACATTTCTCATTTACATTCTTTTAACTTTACACTCACAAACTCTATACAAGCTTTTTATTGCTCTCCTCAGTCTTTCCTGCACTCCGTACACTTCCCCAACATCCTCCAAGTCTGGCTCTGGGTACTGAGTCAAAAGCCTTTCTTATGTCCGAGGAAGGCTTATAGTATGCTGTTTTAAATTAAATTCCCGCTTTCGCCCAACGACTATTCTTATAGCAAGACAACAGAATCCGAAGTACATCTGCCTTTCCTGTACCCATATTGTTTCTCTCCCAACTGTATCTCCTATCACTCCTCTAATCTCTTTCTAAAATCCTTTCGTACACTTAGTAATGGTCCAATAAGCTATGATCTAATAGTTCCACAATCTCCGTATCACCTTTCTCTTTATAAATGGGCAAAACAACTATTCTCCCCATCTACCGGAACTACCCCCCATCCGCATTTATGTAAAAAGTTCTCACTATTTTCTTCTTCAATCTTTCTCTCCTTCCTTTTCAACTCTCACAATTCCATCTTCGCCTCGGCGCTTTTCTTCTTCATTTTGACAAAGCTTCCCATAATTCTCCCAATCGTATCGGATTCACACCTTCATCTCGCTCTCCCATATATTGCCTCCTCCTTTCCACATTTCCTCCCTCTTCACATTTAGGAGTGTCTCCAAAATATTTCAGTCCACGTCTCATTTATCTTCCTGTGATGAAGTCTCCCTTTTTTATTTTATACTATAAACGTTTTTGTTTGATTTTTGTATGTTTTGCCAGCTTAAAATCTTTCTCTTTCCTCCCTCTGCATACCTCTCGCAATTCACTTCTGCCATCCTTCCGCACAAGCCTTTTTGCCTCCCTTTTCACTATCTCTGCTCTTGTTTCTTGCTATCATTATAATTCAGCGTCTTCTCTGTTCTGTTCTTGCCCCTCAACCACCTTCCTCATTTTCTTGTTCCTTTCGCCCACTGCTCCTTCACATCTTCATTCCACCACATAGTGTTTTTCTTCCTCGTTCCTCCATACCACTTGACACCCAGCGTTTCCGCGGTTTTACTAATAATTTCCTGCAAATTCATTTTTGTTTCCTCCACATTCGTCAACATTTTCCTTTATTTTCTCCACATACTCTTTCTCTTTCCTCCTCTTCAAGTGGCTTCACATTTAATTCACTTTCTTTTTCTCCAACCTGTCACTTTGTTTCCTGTACCCTCAGCTGGCAACCACCAATCTATGATCTGAGTCAAAACTGACTCCAGGAAGCACTGTAACATACTCCACTGTTCTGTAAGTAATCCGACACTATGAAATAATCTATAATGGATTTTTGGTCAAAACTTCGGTGTTTTGATTCCACCTATGATCTGTGATCTTATGAGATTCCCCTGTGTTGAAAAATCCATCAAGAATTTTTTAAATTCCTCTCATTGCATAATATCTATGAGCTCTCTCCCTCTGGTTCTCTTGTTTTCTCCATGTGGACCCAATATCCTCTCCTCATTTCTTCTCTTTTCCACTCTGGCATTAAAATCTACCATCAGTAGATGCAGCAATGTCCTCGCTTCACCTTCCACACCACCTCCTCCACAAATCCATGAATCCTCTCCTCTCCTCCTCTGGATGCCCCTGTTGTGGAGCAACATACCTGATATAATCGTATTTTTTCCTCTTGATCTAAGTATCTCCAATCAATCTTCTCGTTCACCACTCTCCTCCCTGTATGGTAAAGGTGCAATCTTTGTAGAAAATGAACCTACACCATGTTTCTTTTATTCCTACATCGATTCCTCTGTAAGCTAACACATATCCTCCGCCTAAATCTCTGCCACTTTCTTCACCCTCCACTCTCATCTCCGACATCCCCAACACATCTATCAGTCTGGCCCTCATCATCTCCACGATCTCCTCCTCTTTTCCTATATACGTACCCACATTTATTGTAGCCAATTTAATCGTTTTAAAAATACAATCCAAATTCGTAGTCCTTTTTCGTTTCTCTAAGTCCTGAATCCAGTGAGTTATGCGTGTTCCGAGGCTGTTTCAAGGGTATTGCAAGCATTTTCTTTCAGGCAGTGGCTTGCTAGGCCCTATCCTGCCCTAGCCATTTCTCCGTTGGCCGAACAGGTTCTACAGACCTAATTCGTTGCCCAGGGTGCACGACGAGGACGTGGAGTTGACTTTCTGCACCCCTTGCGACTTCTGCACCAATATATATATAATATTATATATATAATCAATATATATATATTATATATATTATATATTATATATATATAAGTATATATATATATATATATTATATATAGATATATAGTTAGTGATGCACCGATACCATAGTATCGGTATCTGGTTGTATCGGTCGATTTTTTGAAGTAATTCGGTAATCGGTATCGGCCCATTGTTAATGAGTAGTAGTATCGGTATCAGTAAAAATATTACCTGATACCTTTTACTGATACCAAACATTTTTTTGTCTTTAATATTGATATTGATTACATTTATATATATATATTATATATTATATATATATATAGTATATATTATATAATATATATATATATATATATATTATATATAATATCATATTATATATATATATATAATATATATATATATTATATATATATATATTATATATATATAATATTAATTAAAAAATTTTTTTCAAAATAGTAATATATATATAATATTATTAATTAAATATATATATATATAATATATTATATAAGTATATATAATATATATATATAAATATATATATATATTAATAATAATATATATATATATATATAATATATATATATATATATATATATAGTAAAAATGTATTAACATTATAGTACTTCAATCCAAATGTTCAAATTCGGAGCAATCTTGTGTTATGTGTGCACTTGGTGCTTTTCGCCGGACATGTTTTTCCAGCAAAAACTTAAAACAAATTTAATTTTCTTCTAGGACAAAGTTTTTTATTAGCACAACTATTTTGTAGTAATAAGGTTAACATAAAAAATTTGAAAGGAAAACGCCT
>JABUQX010077169.1:15000-35000 GCA_015478945.1 Trachelipus rathkii
AATAATTGCTCTGCCTGTGAGTGCTGGGGACAACTGTAATAAATGATTATATATATATAATATATAAGTATATAATATATATCTAATATTATATAAGTATTATATATAATATATATTATAATTATATATATATATTATATATATCTATCTATGATGCTATAGTAATATATATAATATATTACTATATATATAATATATATTATAATAATAATAATATATATTATAGTATATATATATAATATTATATATTATATATTATCTATATTAATATATATATTATAATATTATATTTATAATATATATATATATATATATATATAATATATATATATATATATATAATAATATATATATTAATATATATATATATATATATATATTATATATTATATATTATTATAGCTATAATAATATATATATTAATATAATATATAAAATTATTATATATATAATTAAATATTATATATTAGTATATAAATGATAAGAGATGGTCGGTATCGGAAATCCGGGTACGGAATAAATTAGGTATGGTAATCGGTAGTATCGGTTTTAAACAAATTGTGGTACTTGCTATCGGTATCGGTATCGGTGCAAGACTAATATATATAGCATATATATGATAAATATATATAATATATAGTATATATATATATATATATATATAATATATATTATATATATATATATATATATATATATATATATATATATATATATAATAGGCCAGCCTCCGAAAGCATCATGCATGTATACCAGAGGTGGGCACCCCGCTCATTTAGGGGTAGCGCTAGCGCCACCTCCGAACTCGAGAAATACTAGTCCGCTAAACTTCTCCTCCAAGCACCTATTCAGAACCATCAAACCGCCGCCA
Source organism: Trachelipus rathkii (assembly GCA_015478945.1). Taxonomy (NCBI): domain Eukaryota; kingdom Metazoa; phylum Arthropoda; class Malacostraca; order Isopoda; family Trachelipodidae; genus Trachelipus; species Trachelipus rathkii. Next base: position 15,872 of record JABUQX010077169.1, read on the forward strand.
ATCGCAAGTCCGCACGTCCGCACTCCCGCACGTCTCCCGCTGAATAGATGTAGGACTTCACAACCAAGGTTTAATATTAAATTACTATATATATATATATAATATATATAGTATATATATAAATATATATAATATAATATATAATATTATATATATATTATATATTTAGGGGTGTACCGGAACTTAAATTTTCAGTTCCGGCCGGAACAGGGAATTAGCCGGAATCCCAAAAAAGATTCCTGCCGGAACCGGAATTTCTAAAGATCTTTCCTTAACTATAAAGAAATGTAAAAAAAATCTATATACCTTCATATAAAATCTACATAAATATATATATAATATATATATATAATATATATATATATATATATATATTTATATATATATAATATATATATATATAAATATATCTTATATATATATATATATATAATAATATATATATAATATATATATATATATATATATATATATAATATAATAATATATACATATATAAATATATATAAGATATATATATATATATATATATAATATATATATATATTATATATATATATTATATTAATATACAGTATACAAAAGATTTTATTCATTAATTGCACTGCAGATTTGTCATAATGAATAATCAACAATATGTGTTTTAAAATGCCATCATCGTAAAAGATTTTTCATTTATTAATAATGTTACAGAATCTATAATAAGTGTAAATTATTGCAACAGAAAATAAACGAGGTATTACACTAAAAACAGTTTAGTAAATTATCACGCCCAAACACTAATGAGACAAGAAAGGTCTTCACTTTTTATAATGCTTTGAAATAAAAATCTTTTCTTTCCGCTTTTCGCCAAAGAACCTATTTATTATACTAAAGAAAAAATATGACTTGAGATCAAAAGATCAATAGATCCATAGATCAATGGAAGGGTTAGGAGGGTGGCTGCGAGGGTAGTTTGATTTACGATTTCCTGAGTTACTGATTACTGATTACAGATTTTACTGCTGTTAGGGTATGTAAACATGACAATATTTAGTAAAATATCTTGAATCAATTGATCATAGATCAATAGATCAATAGATCAATAGATCATGGAAGGGTAGGAGGGGCAGGGATGGTTGTATTTACTGATTTACTGATGTAGGGGTATGTAAGAACGTAAATTTTCACGTTATAAAAACATGAAAAGCAAAAAATTTAGATAAAAAAAATAAAAAATAAATAAACTATTTGGAAAAAAAAATAAGTTGAAAAACAAAAGCTCACTCGTAAAAGCTAAAAAATCAAAAAAATTATTAAAAGAAAACTGAACACGTTTGCGTTCTTGCGCCGGATCGCGCCGGCGGGCGCGCGCACGCGCCCATTTCGCAGCGGATCGCGCCCCGTTTCGCGTCGGATCGCGCCTGCGGGCGCGCACACGCGTCGGCCCGGGGCCAGCTGACGGAACCAGCCTCGCTCAAGGAAGTCTCAAACACTTCTATTCGAACTCTATGATCTTATAAACCTATATTTTAAATAAAATAATTGTATTATTATTATGTTAAATTTTACTAACGCAATCCACTCGCAATCGAGCCAGCTCAGAGAGATTTGTCAATTCAAATGTTTTGTTCGTCTCCTATAGATCAACTCCTTCCTCCTCTTCTACCACTAGCCAAATTTCAAGCCTTCTACGACAATTTAATTTTTAGGGGGGCAGTGTCCCCCCCTTACGGGGAGGGGGGACGCAGGGGTACGGTAATTCTCGTCTATGACGAGATTACGTCATCACGCTCAAGCCTAACTTGTCTTAAGCCTAATCTTCGCTCGTGTGTGTGTGTGCGTAATTAGTAACGTTGTTTTAATTAATATTATTTTTTTAATTTATTTTTTTTTTTTTATTTATTTATTTATTTATTTATTTTATTTTTTTTATTTAATTAATTTTATTTTTTTAATTTATTTATTATTTTATTAATTTATTTATTAATTTTTATTTTTATTGTTTCGAAAAAAACGCTGCCGTTTTTTTTTTCGTCGATAGAAGGGTTGAAATTCCACGGTAATTAACTTTCCGTCGGGTCGATCTTCACTTCCGTTTCACTTCCCGGCCTCCCAAGTAGTTACGCCCCACTACTAATACATATATATATATATATATATATATATATATATAGATATAATATAGTATATATATATATATATATATATATATATATAATATTATATATTAATATTATATAATATATAAATATATATTTATATAGTATATATATTTTGAAATACCCCCTGATATATTTTCAACCATGCTGAGATACGACGCTGGACCCTAGTAATGAGAAAGCTGCATAATGTTTGACCACTAGCCCGACGAGACAAAAGAAGAATCCAGAATACTTCTATCTGTCCAACCAGCAGCATTACTAAACGTCTTCTTCCCGCTCGCAATCCGGGCGTAAGGAAAAATCGTAGAGCATCGAAAAACAGATTGACAGTCAGAAGAAAAGACAGGCCGAAGACAGTAGAAAGCGGCTAATTCCATTTGTTGAAACACTTTGATTCTGTGGTAAGCAAAATAAATCGTTACGTGGACATCATGACTTCGGTCGAATCGAACTCTCTCTTGGTCTATGGGAAACGATGGCAATTTTCGGAGTCTTTTAAAATATCGTGATAATGCTGGAGACCATGTTTTGTTCCGTACATTTAAAAACTAGTATTAGAAATGCCATGTATAAAAGTTCTAGTCCAAAATGCTCTAATTCTGCAGTCATTTGCGCATCTCATTCAACTTACAATTGTGCAAAACATAAATAAATGTAAATTTTTTACTGTCTAAGCCGATGAGACGACCGATGTGTACCAGAAGGAACAAATTTCGTTGTGTGTGCGTTACCTTGATATGGATACTCTTACGTCAAAGAATATTTTTTGGGTTACAAATACAAATTTGCTTGCAGGGTATTGCATTTCTCTTGTACATAATGACACCCGGTCTTGGTATTATTATTCACCATGCGTGGTACCCTGTTTGGCCCTACGCCCGAGTGCGAGAGGGATAAATACGTAGTAATGCTCTGCTTAGACAGTAGAAGCATTTTCGGATTCTTTTCTTGCTCGGTCGTGCTGCAGTAGCAAAACACTTGCACGCCCATCCGTTAGGTCCAGGATCAACCAAATATGCTGAAAATAATACATCAAGGGTATTCACAAACATAAATTTGTTTGTATGGTATATGTGATTTGCTCTTGTATATATATATATATATATATATATATATATATATATATATATATATATATATATATATATATATATATATATATATATATATATATATATATATGTTATCGTATATAATTTTTATTATTTAATATTATCGAAAAGTTTTATCACAACTTTTTATAATGATTCTATTTTCTAACATATTATTATTATTATTATGAGAGAAAGATAAATATTTTATATAAAAATTATTTATATTAGGAACATATATTATATATTATTATTATTATTATTATTATTATATATATATTATTATTATTATATATATGATATATATATATATATATAAATATATATATATATTTATATATATATATATATATATATATTATTATTATTATTATTATTATTATTATTATTATTATTATTATTATTATTATTATTATTATATATATATATATATTTATATATATATATATATATATATATATATATATATATATATATATACATATTTCTTTTCGTATGTATTTGTATATATATATATATATATATATATATATATATATATATATATATATATATATATATATATATATATATATATATATATATATATATATATATATATATATATATATATATAAATTATATCTATTAATCTCAAGTTATGTAGGTAAACAAAAGGAGGCCTGAAGCAGTCTTAAACACAATAAATATTACATATATATTACATAAAAAAAAGTATTCTGTATTGTGAAGGGCGTAAGCTTTCGATCCGTGGTGGATCCTCTGTCAGACGCGGTGAATGGAAGACTAAAATTTAATTTAAAAAACTGTGAAAAGTGGAAAGTTTAAATTTAATAAAATGGTAAGAAGAATAAGTAATTAGGTATGTTTTGTTAAGATTTTTTGAAAAAAGGTGTGGTGATCAATAATTTGTTGAGTGTGGGATCTAAAGAGTATTCACCTTGTAGTTTGTTAAAGTTGGGGAGAATTTTTATGCAGATTGATTCAATTAATTTACGTTGTAGGGGTCAAGTCCTTGTATGATAAGGGTCATGTCATCGATGTTAATTTTGTGATTGAGTTGTGATCTGTGTAAAGTGAGGGCAGAAATTTATGAGTCATTTATGAGGTCTTGTTTGTGTTGGTATTTACGTCTAGTGAAATCATTAATTTCTCCAATATAGCAAGAGGTGCAGTTAGAACAGAGGATTTTGTAAACACATTGGGAGATGTTTTGGAAAGTGTGTGTGGAAGGTTTAAAAATGCGTTTGAGAGAAGATGTGTTAGAAGAAATAAGTTAAAGATTAAGGTAATGATCTTATGATAGAGGTGTGAGGTATATGAACTAAATATTATCTTCACTACCTTCAGCAAACTTTCCTATCCAAAACACATTTTAACCCGTTCTCTTAAAAAAGCTAAAAATAAACTTTACAACCCAACCATTGATTTACCACCCAAATCCTTCTCTTATCTACCCATCCCACATATACCTCACACCTCTATCATAAGATCTTTACATGAATCTTTAAGACTTACTTCTTCTAACACATCTTCTCTCAAACGAATTTTTAAACTTCCCACACACACTTTCCAAAACATCTCCCAATGTGTTTACAAAATCCCTTGTTCTAACTGAACCTCTTGCTACATTGACGAAACTAATGATTTCACTAGACGTAAATACCAACACAAACAAGACCTCATAAATGACTCACAAAATTCTGCCCTCACTTTACACAGATCACAACTCTATCACAAAATTAACATCGATGACATGACCCCTATCATAAAAGTACTTGACCCCTACAACGCAACTTAATTGAATTCATCTGCATAAAAAATCTCCCCAACTATAGCAAACTACAAGGTGAATACTCTTTAGATCCCACACTCAACAAATTATTGATCACAACACCTTTTTTCAAAAAAATCTTAACAAAACATACCTAATTACTTATTCTTCTTACCATTTTATTAAATTTAAATTTTCCACTTTTCACAGTTTTTTAAATTAAATTTTTAGTCTTTCATTCACCGCGTCTGACAGAGGATCCAGCACGGATCGAAAGCTTACGCCCTTCACAATACAGAATACTTTTTTTTTTTGTAATATATATGTAATATTTTTTGTGTTTAAGTCTACTACCCTTTTTTTTTATATATATATATATATATATATATATATATATATATATATATATATATATATATATATATATATATATATATATATATATATAAATAAATATATATATATATATATTTATATATATATATATATATATATATATATATATATATATATATATATATATATATATATATATATATATATATATATATATATATATATATATATATATATATTATATTATATTTTATATTTTTTTTTTATATAAGTATGTTATTATACAAATATATTAAATTATTTATTAATTATATATATTGTTATTATATATATATTATTATTATTATTAATATTATTATTATTATTATTATATATATATATATATTATATATAGTTATTATATATATATATATATATATATTATATATATATATAAATATTAGTAAATGTTATATAGTTTCTTTCTTATGTATCGAAGAAATAATCCTTCTCTCTCCTCTCTCTTCTCTCTCTCTCTCTCGATTCAGATGTCACTTGACACAAGCGCAAAGCATCGCATCGAGAAAAGTAATGTATGTTACAAAGTAAGGTATTTAACGTAAGGTCAGCGACTCGTTTGTATATATTAAAGATAATGTTCAATAAAAATTAACCAAAAACCAAAATAGTTTCACCTCAAATAGCTCAAGAAGTTCGTCACAGACAAGAAAGCAGAAGATGAAAAGGAAGAAAAACAAACAATCGAAACAGAGGAATCCAAGAAGAGGACGGAGACGAACCACTTCAATTACATAACTAGTCACCCTGGAAAAAGAAGCGGACCACAAGCAACAACAGGATTTCCCAGCAGGAGACGAAACTTCAAACACCATCAGACCAGTGAAGACGTGAATAACAGTCACACTGTTAATCCCAGACCTAACAGGCTACCAGCCTTAATTTAACTGAAGTTTTCATCGTCTCTAATATCAATTTTAAAATAACGAATACCTTCAAGCAACATATAGAATGGTGGAAAATGGATAGTCACACCATTAATACCCAGTCATACCTGTCACAGTTTAACTTGACTATTTCCGTCAACACTATGGCTACTAACTAACTAACTGCCGTTACCTTGGCTCAATCGGTAGAGCGACAGAGTCGCATGGCAAGAGCCTGGTTCGATCCCTAATCCGGATCCCAGGTAGAAATTACCTTGAGAAGTTCCCCTCATAGAATAGGGCTATGCCCGTGAGGTGCGAATTTTTAATTTAGAAAAAAACTACTCCCTCTACGGAAGGACTCGCAGATTATATCTTCAGATGAACTTCCATGTCGTCTCTTAAGCTCTCTGATTAAAATAGAAGAAAGATTCATCCATGTATGGTATTACATCTACATCAATTGACACCTCATAATACTGATACTATATATGGATGAATTACCTGAAGAAACGAATCATCATCACTATATATTTAGTAGTAGGTACAATACAATGGAAGACCACATACTACTGTTACTATATATGTATTGTTTTTTTTTGTTTTTTTTGAAAGAATGGAGAAGAATCAATTTCAATATAGTGGTATGTTTACTTCAATGGAGGACCTCATACCACTGTCACTGTATTATCTTCATTCAAGCTGTATTCTTCTTTGCAATTCATACTTCCTTCAAAATCGCACCAGAGAGATCAACATCAAGCTTCAAACATTTCTGTCGAATTAAAAACCTATTTCCATGTCTTTCTTAGCTTCGATCGCATTCGGAAAAGTCTTGAAGCATCTTCTTTTGGCTCATAGAAGGTTCTTCAACGGATGAATCGACGCTACAAGATACAACTTCCTGATGGACGGACGGATGTCGCTTCGATTAGTCGTTTGAAGCCTGCCGTACTCCCTTCGACTTCATAGATGGTTCCTCAATTGGATGATGATTCGCCTTTTCAGATGGTTCCTCATTCGGATGATTTTTCGCCTTCACAGACGGTCACTTAATATACTGAACAACAGAAACAAGCTTTAGTGTCCAGAAGTAACCGAGTGCGTAGGGTACGTTTTGAGTGATTAATTAAGTACCTTTAGTGCTTAAAATTTAAATTAGAGTTTAAAATGCTCCGCTTTTATGGCACGAAGTGTATATAGTATTGTCAAAATAATTCTTTAAAAATATCTAAAATAATCGATTTTAAAATTATTTTTTTAAAACGTTTTTAAATTTCTCAAATATGTTAGTTGAGCTTAAAAAAAAATTATAGAAAGTGGGAAATCAACAATTCTTCAAAACTCTTTTAGACGAAAAAATATATTCCTTATTTTATAAAACTTAAAATGAAGTTTATATTTATAATTTATGTTAAATATAGCATTTATTTGTATATATGATTATATAATATTTATTTTATTAGAATATAAGTTTTTTTTAATAATATTAGTTAAATTGTATATAGTTTTGTTTATTATGGGCCGAAGAAATATTCTCTGAAACTTTCTCTCTCTCTCTCTCTCTCTCTCTCTCTCTCTCTCTCTCAACTCAGATGTTACTAGATTCAGGCGTAAAGCATCGAGAAATGTATAAATGTTAAAAAAGTAATGCTTTTAACTTAAGGTCAGCGACTTGTTTCTATATATTAAAGATGCTGATTAATAAAAATTAACCAAAAAATACATAGCTGTTTAACTCTTCCACTATAGAGATAAGTTATAAAAAGGGTTATAACAACTTGTGCTGCTGGTTCACCTAGTCTCGACATACTGTACCAAAAAAGCGTAACATACAGCTTCCTGGTAGTGAAGAGGCGACACCAACAGCAAAGCAACATAGCCGATGATGTCTATTTAGGTCTCGCAATGTAAAATGGAAGTCATTACATGATACTTTAAAAGAACCTCAACCGAAACCCGTGTAGTGGAGGAACAAGAAGAGATAACTCCCAACACTCTTGCAACTTCATATATATATATATATATATATATATATATATATATATATATATATATATATATATATATATATATATATATATATATATATATATATATATATATATATATATATATATATATATATATATATATATATTAAAATAAATGGAAATGCAAATTAAAATAAAAAGCAACAAAAAGTTTATATGCTCCTCAAATTTGAAAACAAATTTCATTTTAATGTTATATCTGATAATCCGAATTTATGCACAGCTGTTGCTAGTGTACAGCGGGGATAAATTGCAAAAATTTATATAAGGAGTTGTTTGGGATATTAAAATCACAACTTGCAATAATCCGACCTAGGTTACAGGGCGTAGTGACGCTTAGGCATTCAATTCTGAACAGCTGTACTAAATATTAGAATTATGAAGTAAAAATTAAGTAATTTTGATATTTTCCTTTTAAATACTATTTGTGAGTTTGTGAAAATATTAAATCAAACATTTACAAAATATTTTGGATTTTGCTTTCGGAGAACCGCAAATTTTAATGATTTAATGTACTCTTCATGATTATGACAACACCTGAGGATAACAACAAGCAAACCTACTGTTCCTTATAAATAATAATAAAAATAAAATAAAAATAATAATAAATAAATAAAATAAAATAAAAAAAAAATAAAAATAATAATAAATAAATAAAAATAAATAAAAATAATAATAATAAAAAAACGTACCATCTGGAAGAAAATCCATCAAAGAATTTTCCATCCTCCGAACATGAGCTCCTTCGCTACTGTCTTCGATAAGGAACTGAACGTGATTTTCTTCCTCCTTCGTCTTTATAATTTTCACTTCAATGTCCGTGCCATGAAGTTGTTGAGCAACAGCCTAAGTTTAAGAAATAAACTCCCAATATATTAATGTTACAGGGAAAACATAATAAATTAACAAATTTTATGCTATAAATGAATATCTATTTTAGGACAAAGGCAGTTCCAAGATCAATAGGTTTTATTTGACGAAAAAACTTTGTAAATAAAATATGGTTCTAAATATTTACATTCAGCATATAATTGAAAGTTATATACTGGACATCGTATTTTTCTTGTATATTTCATTCACTCTGTTAACTCATGTCTAATTTCCATCTAAATAGTTCTATTTTGGCTAAAGCTGGTGGAGCTTGCTTTTGTTCTTTTCCTTTCAATAATGGATTAATCCAAGGCCCATTTCTATCTTTTACCCTTTTCTATATCTCACTAATGAACTGAATTATTCCTCCGATCCAATCGACACATTCTTCCACTCACTTAACCACTTACTCGCGTTTTTAACAAAAGATTTGTCATAAAATATTATAATTTTAAATTAATATTATTTTAAACTAAATTTTATGACAATACATCAACAGAAAACGTTAATTCTTTAAGCATTTTAGATTGCAAAAAATGAAAATTACTTACCTTCACAATCCCTATAACAATATATTCCAATCCTGGACGGTCAGAGTAATAATGCAATATTAGAGCGCCATCTTCAATTCTTTCTGTGCATCTAAAACTCGGAGCCTTCATTCCAGGGTATATTAGAGCCAGGTGATCATGCAATGCATCCAAATTCTAAATTATATATATATATATATATATATATTATATATAATAATATATATATATATATATTATATATATATATATATATATATATATATATAGTTAGTATATATATATATATATATATATATATAAACATATATATATATATATATATATATATATATATATATATATATATATATATATATATATATATATAATCTTGAGCCTAAATACCGCTTGTTCTCCTTCTCTCCTTTTCTCGCTCATTTGCTTCAATTTAAAATTTCATCTATACATTCTCTAACACTTCTAAATGTACCTTATTTTTCAGCAATCAGTCCCTCAGTTTCTCGACGCACTGAATGACTGAGTGACGTCTTTATCAGCATATCTCTGACCTACAACACTCAATAAATTAATACCTTTGTAATTTCTAGAGTTCCTCTTTATCTCCCTTACCCTTATATAAGGATACTATACCACTGTTCTCCACTAGTTCTTCGAAACTACACCCTCCACATACGCCTTGCTACACAACTTTCATATTCAGTTAATCACAATCTCCCCTCCATTCTCGATCATTCGCCAGTAATTCCACCTATACCTGCTGATTTGCCATTCTTCAACTTTCTCAGTTTTCCTTTTGCATCCTCTCTACTAATTGCCTCATCCCCAAAACACCTATTTCTTCTTACACCATCCAGCACACACACATACACACACACATTCAGAATTACCTTTTCATCACTGCGAAGGTTCTGTAGATTTTCGAAGTGTTCCCTTCACACTCTCCTCAAATCAAAATCCCTATTTATCATCCTATGAAGATTCTCCTTGCTCTCTTTTTTAACTTTTCGCACTTTCTTCCAGAAGAGTTTCCGATTCCATTGTAAGTTTTATTAATTCACCCTCCTTCCAAACCGTTAATTTTAATTTATTCTACGTGTGCAACGTTTAGTTTTGTAATCATCATTACGATTTATTATACCTAACATCTTATTTCAATATTTCACTTTTTCAAAAATTTTTTTTTGAAAAGTGAAATATTGATATATATTTTTTCTACTCATCCGATCAACATCAAATTTTCAGGGCTTGTATAGTCGGGCAAGATACATCTTTTTTACTTAAATAATTTTTTTTGTATACTCAGAAAATAAATTTTAAAAATTTTCAAAAATTATTTTTTTTGAAAATTTGTTCCAAGAACAAATCCAAAACTACTGCATATACAAAGACATTGTCTAAATAAAAAAATATGCGTCTCTTCCGACTACATATGCTCTGATCGCATGCGAAGCAGAAAAAATATCGCAATTTAAAAAAAAAAAAAAGTGGGTTTTGAATTTCAACATTGCTGAGCACAAATTTCAAAAAATCAAAAAATTATTTTGTGCATTTTCTAGGTAATATACCCATCTATGAATATTTCAAGTTTGAAGTCATTTCGAAAAAAAATGTAGAAGTTGAAGCTAAAAATGTTAAAAACATAGGTTTTGAAAAACTGAAAATAGTGAAAAAATGACAACAGACACATAAAAACACATAAAGATATAGTTTCCTTTTTTTCCCTATCAAAATTGTCTGAAAATTAAGAATTTTATGCCCATTTTTAGGTGGGGCTAAAATTGGGTGCTGCTGACTACAACATTGAACCCTGGCCTTCTTGCTTCCAAATACTGATTATGTATTCAATAACAGCTTTCAGTTAAATGCAACGTCCTTATCGCATCACTCTCGTTAAGAAATCTCTTTCTAAATTCAATAATTATAATTAACAATAACCACATAAATAAATAAATAAATAAATAAATAAATAAATAAATAAAAATGCTAACTTAAGAAACCACTAGCAACCACTTAATTGCCTCTATCTGAAAAATGAAACAAAATCCTGATTATCATTCGATAATGCTACAAAAATAGCTTTAAGTTAGTTTAAATAATTAGAAGAAAGAAAACCAGACAAAAATAAATTGAAAATGATTGGACGTTTGCATTTTAAGTACGTTTTAAAATTCATCCCAATTATTATTATAAATTTATAATTAATGGACATTCACTGCAACATTTAAAAGTTAAAATAGTTAGTGCAAAATCAACATTTCTCGAAAGAAAAATAGAAAACAAATAAATTTTAAGGATAACAATTAGAAACTGCTCTTTATTATTTTAATATACCTCAGAGGGCGCATATATATATATATATATATATATATATATATATATATATATATATATATATATATATATATATATATATATATATATATATATATATATATATATATATATATATATATATATATATATATATATATATATATATATTAGAATGGACTCAATGGAGGGTGGATTAAGATTCAGGCAGAACTCTTCGAAGGATTTCTTCATGCATTACATATGCAGTTCCATTGCTGTTTTCTGTAACTCCTTGTATTGTATTGTATTGTATTGTATTGTATTGTATTGTATTGTATTGTATTGTATTGTATTGTATTGTATTGTATTGTAATAGTGCATTTCTGGTTAAACAACAATACTGTGGTGGCGTGGCAGCAATGAAGAAAATATCTCTAAGTTTAATTATAACTTCAACTTTATTCTTCTTCACACTTCCATTATCTACAACTGCTCTTAATCTTCATGAAAATGTTATGCTTTTTTTTTTTAAAGATTTCACACAAGCATTAATGAAAAATTTTGAATCATTTTGAAAGTTGAAATAAAACTTCTGATTTATGTTAATGAAGAAAATGAGTGACGCGTATCACAATCGACGTAAAATAAAAGAACAAAAAGCAATTTCAATTCCTTTTCTTGATAATTTTTCAAGCCAGGTATGAGCAAGCTCGTGAGTCATAGATCTATACTTACTAGGGTTGGCCGGTGCACCAGGTGCAATGCGGTGCGGTGCGTGGTGCGCTCATTTTGGTGCGGTGCGGAGCGGTGAGCCACACAAATTCAGTGTACTGGTGCGTTGCGTGGTGCGGAGCGGTGTGTGCATTGAAACATGGAGGTGCGGTGCGGTGCGGTGAGACAAAAAAATGACTTTTGGTGCGGTGCGGTGCGGTGCGGTGCGGTGCGGTGCGGTGCGGTGCCCAAAATTTCTGTGCTCGACCAGCACTAAAACTTACCAACATCTTGATAAAGTCATTCCACAAATATCTATTAAATATTTTAAGAATTTTTAAATAAATTTGATTTATAGAGTCCCATTTAGAATTATTAAGAATTATTATAGCATAAATTATAGGAGGGGAAATGCTAACAGAACTCGCTTTAATTAATTCACCAAAGCTATACAATATAAACGGAGGAAGATATCAATCATTTTGCTTTTAAAAGATCAAGATATATATATATATATATATATATATATATATATATATATATATATATATATATATATATATATATATATATATATATATATATATATATATATATATATATATATATATATATAATAATAATAATAATAATAATAATAATAATAATAATAATAATAATAATAATAATAATTATAATAATAATAATAATAATAATAATAATAATAATAATAATAATAATAATAATAATAATAATAATAATAATAATAATAATAATAATAATAATTATAATAATAATAATAATAATAATAATAATAATACCACCAGTAAAATAATAATAATAATGATAATACCCACACAATATTAATATAATAATAATAATAATAATAATAATAATAATAATAATAATAATAATAATAATAATAATAATAATATTAATAATAATAATAATAACAATCTGTATTAACAAAGCTTTTGATACAGTACCCAAACATAGCTTAATCCACTAAATAACAAAATCAAATATTCCCACTAACCTAAAGAAATGGATTTCCAACAGACCAAATACAAACAAATAACGCAAAATCTCGACCAGTTAACATCATCAATAACAGAGTACCCCAAGGTGCAATCCTATCCCCCCACATTATTCAACATTTTCACAGCCGATCTCTCACAACCACAAACAGACCACATAAATATAACAACTTACGCAGACGACATTACCATAGCCACTACACATTAGAATCTAAACACTGCCATAAACCTGACACAACAATACATCAATCAACTTCAGGCATCGCTAACAAACAGCAGAATGTCCGCCACTTCAAACAAATCACCAATCACTTTAATCCGCCAACTCGGCACCACACACCCTCAAATCTATGTAAACAACATTGCTGTACCTTTCAACAAAACTCCCAAAATCCTCGGAGTAATACTTGACATTCATCTCACCATTACAAAACACATAGACAACATAATTTCATCAGCAAACAGGAAACTGATCATTTTAAGAACCATCGCCGGCACAGACTTCACAAACAACAAACAGATATCCACCACCATATACAAACAATACATACGCCCAACTCTAAACTACGCCTCCCTAACTTGGTACCTACTGATGACTAAAAAATGCGTAATGAAACTCTACACAACACAAAACAAAGCACTACGAATCATAACAGGATGTACATCAGCAACACCACAATAACACCTACAAGAAGAAACCAAAATACTACCCATAGATATACACCTAGATATGATAGGCACGCATTTCTTTGTTACAAAATCTATAATAGTGTGTAAAATATGCCACAGAAAAATAAAACGAGGTGGTACACCAAAAACATTTAATACAACGCCACTTCGTAAGCATATTGAAACAAATGCCATACGCCTTCCCGATTCCACACACCGCAGACTTAAACAACCACCTTCATCACCAGCCCTACTCTACATATAGATCCTGACCAGCATTCCACATCCACTAAACAACCCACCCCACACTAAACAAATTCACACAATACTAACAAAAAACTACCTAAGGCGCAGACCACCAAACAACATTTTAAACAATCATCCACCAGAAATAGCATCAGAAATCAACTCCCTTACAAAAACTAGTTTGTCATTCTTGGTCAAACTAAGATGCGGCCACCACCCAAACTTACAATATTACAAACAGATTCAATCTCAACCAAACCACTACAAATATCAGTTCAAATTGTAACCGGGTCTCAGAAAGCTAATCCCATTTTCTGCTCACCTGTCAATCTAACTCTTTACCCAGAGCAATCTGGAACATTTCAGTCCTGAATGATATATGGACGAGGTCGGTTGCGGCGGCGGGGTATCTGGATGCGGTATGGTGGTCCTGAGGACGGGGGGGTCAGGGGTGGGAAAGTAATAAAGTAAAAAGTAAAGTGTGTGTATATATATATATATATATATATATATATATATATATATATATATATATATATTTATATATATATATATATATATATATATATATATATATATATATATATATATATATATATATGAGAGAGAGAGAGAGAGAGAGAGAGAGAGAGAGAGAGAGAGAGAGAGAGAGAGAGAGAGAGAGAGAGAGAGAGAGAGAGAGAGAGAGAGAGAGAGAGAGAGAGAGAGAGAGAGAGAGAGAGAGAGAGAGAGAGAGAGAGAGAGAGAGAGAGAGAGAGAGAACTTAGACAAAATCAACTGCGTTGATTGGTCAAGCATAAAATATCGGAACAAGTCTCCCTAAGAATTTTGCAACAATTCTTTCAACTATTCACATAACTTTAAACCTCATAAAAAGACATTGGGAAATTTCCCCAATGTTCATTTCGAAGGGGAAAAATTTTCTCTTAAGTTTTTACTTATCATTCTCTTTTTTCTTCTATTCCTTTCATATATATATATATATATATAGTATATATATATATATATATATATATATATATATATATATATATATATATATATATATATATATATATATATATATATATATATATATATATATATATATATATATATATATATATATATATATTAGAGATTAACTGAATATCTATTTTCAATATACGCGAATGTTAATGTTATGTGAATAATATTTTTAATATGCGCGATTACGAATGCGAATATCACATATTGCCATTAGTGTGACCCTTTTTTTTACTAGGTATAAGTGGAATATATTCTTCTTTTGCCTTAAAAGTTCTGCCTTAAAAAATTGAATAAATGAAATACATTCAATTTCCTATGTTTCCAAGATACAGAGCGATGACCCACTTCTACACGCGTCCCATCAACTCCTTTCACCAACAATTGTCCTTTGAAAAAGGAAAATCTCTTCAATAGTGTATAGAGCTATAGTTGATACCGTAGTCAATAATTGAATTAAGTTATTGTAAGTTTATATATACTACAAAAATAATAATTCTTCAGCTCTCTCCGAGCATTTAACATAGTGTACTACTTTTTTCATTACAAATCATACCACACCACTAAAGAAACTTTTACTGGCAATACTTCTTGGCGGACATACAAGGTAGGTCCTTGCTAGCTGTGAAAGATCAGGATACATCTCCCCATGCATCCTCCACCGTACAAATGGGTGTTCGTCAGGGGAAAACTGTTTTTCTTCGATGATTTTTTTTTATGCCTGCTCAGACAGTTGATCATCTTCATCATCTTTACTTGAATGTAAAATTGCATTCATGAGGTCGTAGACGGTGGTGTTCGTGGGTGGTTTTGAAGCAACGTTGTTCTTTGTTTTTCCTAGATAATTTCAGACTTCATTTTTTTTTAATTTCTTCATATTTTTGGTCGATGCTGACGTAAAAAAAACTGAGAAGTTAAAAATTTGGTTCGGCATCTAGGGTTAAAAAGAGTCCAAAATGTAGCTGTAGAATTCAAATCGTTTCTCTCTCTGAAATCAAACCTTTTGTTAATTTCTTTCAATTTCATCGTTCTCATCATTTTAATTCCTTGACTGTCATTGTCTGAGGATACTAATTCTCTCTCTTCAGGGTGGTTGAGAGAGGAATGACGTATGCTATTGACGGCGAATTAATGCTGATTATCATGTTGATATATTTTCAAATTGTTGGAGTAAAGTGACACAGTTGGTTAGATCAAAATTGTCATGGGATGTTAAGACATTTATTTTGTCATCAGAGCTCCCTTACAAGCAGTCATACACGTTAAGTTCTTGCATTCTTATAATCACGGATGGGTTCTGTTATAGTGAATGGTAACGTCATGAATTACAAGAAAGGCGTGGAATATTAATTCTGGCATGTATTTCTTTAGTTCATCATAAATCTTGGTAGAATGATTAAAGTGTGACGAAAATTAACTATATTTTGAGAGAACTTCGCTGACTGTTGTTTTGAGATGTCACACCATCACTAAAAGTTAAGGTATAGTTGATGACTGACGGTGTTTGTATTATTCACTCAAGAAAGAAACTGAGTTTTCTTTATATTGGTATCAGCATCTCATTACACAGTGAACATCATCTGGAGATAGGTTATACTTCCCCAACATTCCATTAAATAGTCTACTGAGATACTCACCTGTGTGAGGCTCAGTAAGTTGTTCAGCTTTGGGTTTAACGCAGTCATACATTTTCTCTCAAGCAATATGTCTGCAATATTCCCTAAATGACGTAATGTGTAGAAAGAGACCTCAACTTTATCAGCAAAGAACTTCAATGTAAGAAAACAGAAGACCGTACATTACCATTATTTCTGCAATAATACTATCCGTGTTTTGTGCTTTTTCGTTTTTAACGTTCCATATCCTTGTATGTTCTATACAAGTTTCAGGAGAAATCTGCTGCATTCTTAAAGATGATATTGGAGATCATTCCCTCTTTTACTCGCTTTCTTTTCTATTTCTTCTTTGTGTTTGCTGCTTAGATGGTTTCATAATCCAAATGTCGTTTTTTTCTTAATTTTCGAGAATAAATACGCTTTCAAAGTGCACATTTTGCTATGTCATTGGATACCATATCGAAGTAATCCCAAATCACACTAGTTGATGACGCCATTAAGCATTTGCTTCAACAATAAGTATTGTTAGACTTCGAGTGTGACGCAAATTACTGCCACAACCTTGAGACGGTATTAGTCAAGTCATTCTAGTTAGCTTATCGCTAAGGTCGCTAAATTTTATATCAAGTCCCATCCGACCGTTTTATATTCGTATTCGCATGTGGCCGAGTGCGAATGTAAATGAGAATAATTTTGATATTTGCGAATGCGAATGCTATGCGAATATTGAAAAATAAGCAAATATTCGCATTCCAATCCATGTTTAATATATATATATATATATAATATATATATATATATATATTTAGAGAATGAGAGATAAAAATAAATATTATATATATTATATATATATATATATATATATATATATATATTATATATATATATATATTGTATATATCTTATATATAATAGTATTTTTTTCAAACCCTAGGTGTTTATTATCTAATTTTATAGAATATTGGTGATTGGTGGCAAATTTTCAACTATTCGTTATTGCAATTAATAACAAGTTTTAAAATTGCATCTTAGGGTGAAGGAAGCGGGGGAAGGGTTAGATTGTAATTTTTTTCAATAAATACGGCTTTTAAATAAAAACTTATTACAGTACGGAACGCCCAAGCACTTTCAATACATACACATATGCATATAAATATATACAGTATATATATATATTTATATTATTATAGTATATATATATATAGTAATTATATATATATATATATATATATATTATATATATATATATATATTATAGTATTATATATATATATATATATATTTATATATATATATATATATATATATATAACGTATATCAATATATATATATATATATATATATATTATATATATATATAGTATAGTATCATACTATATATATATATATGAGAATATATATATATAATATATATATATAGTATCATAATATATACTATATTATATATATATATACTATATATATATATATATATATATAATATATATATATATAGTATATGATATAGAATATATATATATATATATATATATATATAATATATATATATATTATAGTATATATAATATATAGTATATAACTATATATATATATGATAAATATATAAATTATATATATATATATATTATATATATATATATGTATATATATAACTAAATTAATAAAACATACGAAGGGGGTAGGGAACAACTTTATAACACTAAAAATAGCAATACATTCTCGAGCTTTCGCTTGTGATTCGCGTTAAGCCTCTTCAGGGAATAAATGTTAAAAGAGTCATCAGTCCAAAGAATGGGCAACAAGTGAAGTGGATATTGGTTGGTTATTTGTTTATTTTTTTTTAACTGTTTAAAGTATTTTGACGAAAGT
>JABUQX010077169.1:47500-57885 GCA_015478945.1 Trachelipus rathkii
ATATACATAATATGATGCAAAATACATAAAAAAGAGCTTTAAAAGCGAACTGCAACTCTCTTCCGATAATAAAAAAAATAGAAATATGTATCAGATCACGGAAAACTTATTTTAAATGAAAAAAAACGGGAAATAAACCCGCGAAAATGCATTTTTATAACATAGGTCTTGGAGAAACTTAAATACTATATAAACAATATTTTTTATAAAATATGATACAAAAATGCTTAATTAATAAATATTATTTCATTCAGTAATACATTATAATAATAAAACAATGAGAAAATATATTTAATACAAATTATAAACGTTGATTTTACTCTTACATAAATCGATAAAAAGTGTTTTTCCTAAACGACTGTTTTCTTTAATTTGGTTTGAGAAAACGTAATATGTTTTATGGGTAGCTACCACTACACATCACTTCGCCCCTAGAAGTGGAGCGTCTTTTTACACTAAAATTTATATACTAAAATCACTAAATATTATTTAAATATAATCAATTAGAAACACTATTACTATTAAATTTAAAAAGGAAATGCACTATTGGTTCTGCTGCCCAATAGATGAGTTGGTCTTCATGGAGGGCAAATCATCATCCGATTGAGGAAACATCTGTGAAGACGAATTACCAGCCGGTAAAGGAACAATCTGCGAAGGCGGATTACCTTACCATCTGAGAAGGCAATTTACCAGCCGGTTGTTGAAACTCATCCGAAAGATATGAAACTTGATGTTGATCTCTCTGGTATGATTTTCAAAAAAGTATGAATCACCAAGAAGAATAGAGCTTGAATGAAGATACTACACTGACAGTGGAATGAGATTCTCCATTGTAGTAGACATGTCACTATATTGAAATTTATTCTTCTCCATTCTTCTAAGAAACACCAATATACAAATAGTAGCAGTAGTATATATTCTGACATTGTATGGTACGTACTATTAAATATATACTGATGAGGATTCACTTCAGGTTATCCATTCATATACAGTAGCAGTGGTATGAGGTGCCAATTGGTTGAGACGTAATACCATACATGGATGAATCTTTCCTTTATTTGAACCAGAGCTAAAGAGACAAAATGAAGGTTCATTAGAAAATATAATCGGTGTGTCCTTCTGTAGAAAGAGTAGTTAGTTATCATATTGTCGACGAAACCAGTCACTTTAAACTGAGGTTGGTAGACCTGCTTATTACCTGAATGCCTAATGTTCCTGTCTCCACTGATTTGTGTGTTACCTAAAGTTTCTTCGTTATTTAACATATTGAAATTCGTACAAGGTACAAGTGTCGACGGAAATAGCCATGTTAAGCTGAAGCTGGGGGGCCTGGGATTAACGGTATGACCTGTTTCCGTCTTCACTAGTCTGCATGTTGCTTTAATTTTTCTTCTTTAATGTGCTCTTTTTCTGGGAACTGCTGTGATTTGCTGTCTTTTTCCTTTCCCAGGGAGACCGGGTTTGTAGGAGTAGTTCGTCTGCATCGTCTTCCTGAATTCTCCTTTTCTGTGACGAACTTCTTCTAGTAGAGTTCTTAGAACTTTGAAGGCATCTTCTTGAAAGGGTGTTCTTCTTGAGAAGGTATCTTCTTGAAGAGCGGTCTTCGAGTCCTGAGAGTGTGGACTACTTCTGCTTGAAGAGAGGTGGTGTTCAACTTCCAGGGTCACCATTATAAAGCGAGAGGAGCTGGTGTGCTAGTGGCTATCTCTTGTTCCTGCTCCTCCGCTTCGTGGGTAGTGGCTGAAGTTCTCTTGAAGACTCTTGCAGTAGGATATTATAACTTTATTTTAGATTGAATAGAATGATTTATTGAAATCACATTCTTATTATATTTACGAGCTTCGCTAACATATGCAGTTACTTTCGATAGGATTTTTAAAAAATTTATTATCATTATATTTAAAACATTATTACAATAAAAAATACACAAAGAACTTTGAAACAAAACTGAACCTTTTTGCTCTGAAAAATTCCTAAAAAAAGCATATTCCTACAATCAGTTTTCTTTATTCCTCGTATTTTACAGAAAATATATTTTTATTGGTTACTATTCTAAACTTATTTTCGAACACGTATGAACATAATAAGAGTACTATGTAATACTGTTGTGGGTGGGCACTATATATATATATATATATATATATATATATATATATATATATATAATATATATATATATATATATATATATATATATATATATATATATATATATATATATATATATACCGCTATATATATATAGGCTGAACTTGCTAGATTGGTGCTTCTTTTGTGCGAGGCAAGCTGACCCTATATAAGAGGATGATGGTTTAGAAATCCATATTTGAAATGAAGTTTTTTATTCAAAATAAGTAAAATATGCAATGAAAGTTAAAAGTAACAAAAGTCCCTTCTGTTGAGATACTCTTTCTTCGTAAGTCTTTTAGTTGTTACGGCCTTTTCCAGCGCGTTTTCCACAATTGCCTCTGACTCTTCGTTTAGCGAAAATTTGTGATCGAAATTCAAGTCGTAGCCCTTTCCTTGAAATTTATCTCTCTTGCCGGGAGGATTTCTGGAGAGAGTATCTTTAGTGAATTTATTTCTTCTGATTCTTATTGTTAAGTTTATCTGACTCTCTATCTGACTGACTAAAGAGTATCTCAAACGGACGGGTTTATATATTATTTCATTTTGACTTATGCTAAAATTTTGCTCACGCAAATCTTAGCATAAGTACGAACATAAATTAAAATTTTTACAAAGTTATAATGGAGTGCTACATTACTTCCTGCGCTAAACACGGAGTGAGAAAGTATGTTATAGTAATTATACAAGATATAAAAATTAACCTTCATTCAAATGTATACATATTTGTGGGCATTTAACAATGCCCACAAGCATATAAAACATGTCAATGAGGTAAAAAGAATAAGTAAAATACATACATAAAATACTTTCAAATGAAAACATATCTAATTATGTCCGAAGACATAAGTAGACATACAAACATTTGAAGGCAAAAATAGTATACATGAAATATAAAGAATATTCAAATACGAGCATAACTGGTTACATCCGAAGATCTAAACATATATACAAATATTTGAATACATAAAAATACAATGTTATATATACAGAAAATAAAAGGTGCATTCAAACGCATGCATATTTGGTTATATCCGTTAGATATAAACAAACACACGAACATTTAAATGCATAAAAATACAAAAATGTTTATACATAATTATGGATATGAAACAATTGAATTATTCACAAGTTAAATAGGCAACATCGATCGAACGTTGAATCCAATGAAAGGTCCAGTATAAGGCGTTTCTAATGTATCCATGATTTGATCAATGCGCACGTAAATAGTTTTCAAAGCTGTAGTTACGAGAAACATTTCTGCCCATACTTGTAGAGACAAAAGTTACTTGAAATTTAGGTCTACTTTATTTGAAAAATTTCTTCATACATAAAGGGAGTGGTCACAGAACCATTTAAATTCAAAGGAATCAAAGTTCGTAGTCGAGGAATCAAAAAATGAATTCTGCCCATAATCCAAACTTAAAATGATGAAAGAAATCCATACCGTAAAGGAAGTTACATATGTAGAGGCGAAGTTGCTTGAAATTTAGGTCCTTTATTTGAAAAAATTTCTTCATACATAAAGGGAGAGGTCACAGAACCATTTAAAAATTCGAAAAGGAATCAAGAGTTCATAGTGGAATCAAAAATGAATTTCTGCCCCCATAATCCAAACTTAAATTGATGAAGAAATCCATGCCGAAAAGGAAGTTTGCTATGTCTAGCGAATGAATCCTCGAACTGTGATAGTTGTGAAAAGTGGGAATACCATAATCCAAAATTAAATGAAAATGGAAGTCAGTATCGATAATGTTCGTTTGCTTGAGTCATTTTCTCCGAGTGTTCTGATTGGGATTTTGTGTTATTGTAGTTTTTCTTTTTCTTCATTTTGTTTGTTTTCAGAAGGCGTTGATTGAAGTTCTGGGTGTTCTTCTCGAATTTCATAATTATAGGGCTGTCTTGCTAAATTGGTGCTTCTTTTGTGAGCAAGCACCCTATATAAGAAAGAGGTAAATTTGAAATCCATATTTGAAATGAAGTTTTTATTCAACATAAATAGCAAAATATGCAATGAAAGTATAAAATGTAACAAAGTCCCTTCTGTTGAGATACTCTCTCTTCGTAGGCGAGGTGGTAGTCTGGCCAGCACCAGCGCACGTTTTACCACCCTTGCCTGACTTCTTTTGTGTGAGAATTTGTGATCGAAATTCAAGTTGCAGCCCTTTCCTTGAAATCTCTCTGGTCGGGAGGATTTCTGGAGAGAGTATCTTTAGTGAATTTATTTCTTCTGATTCTTATTGTTAAGTTTATCTGACTCTTTATCTGACTGACTGAAGAGTATCTCAAACGGACGGGTTTATATATTATTTCATTTCGACTTATGCTGAAATTTTGCTCGCGCAAATCTTAGCATAAGTACGAACATAAATTAAAAAACAATGTATGACTACATATATATATATATATATATATATATATATATATATATATATTATATATATATATATATATATATATATATATATATATAATATATATATATATATATGTATATATATATATATATATATATATATATATATATATATATATATATACTCCTCTGTCCCAAAAGTAAGTTTACTAAATATCCCATGAACGACTGAGTTATAAAGCTCCTCCGTGACGTATACGAGTGGGTAGCTAGTTAAATAGGCTACATATCCATGCCAGTTTTAACCAGATTTATAAAGTCAGTCTTGCACTACATGTGTTTATGTATGGGCATGTGCTCTAACCTCGTTACGTTTTCGCATTACATCTTTTAGTGTATGGGCGTGTTTTCTGTCCTCGTTACGTTTTTGCGATGTAGGTAAATATTGAACAGCGGTACGCTATCAAATTCTGTGGGAAACGAAACAAGTCTGCCACTGAAACATTTGCTTCTTTAAGCGAAGCTTGTAGGGATACCATCCTATCGAGAAGTATGGCTTTTAAGTGGCACAAAGCTTTCAAAGAGGGCTGAAAAAATGTTGAAGACGACTCTCGTTGTGAAAGATCAATCTCGTAAACAAACGATGAAAATGTGGAAGTTATTAGAGCTGTGATGGAGCGAGAGACCGCCTGTTCAGTGTCAGAGTGATTGCAGAAGAAGCTGGTTTGGATAAAAATGCAGTTCATAGAATTTTAAAGAACCATTTGCACATGCGAAAAATTTGTACAAATCTAGTGCCGAAAGATGTGTCTGTGGAGCAGGAAGCAAACAGGTTCAACATTTGTCAAGATTTACTTGAAATACTTGAAATGAAGCACAATTTTTTGGATATAGTTATAACAAGCGATGAATCATGGGGTTTTGAGTACGATCCTGAAACCAAATGGCATAGTGTGGAATGACACACAAAAAATTATCCTCGTCCGAAGAAAGCACGTATGAGCAAGTCCAAGGTGAAAACACTGATTATTGTTTTTTTTTGACAGTGTGGTATTGTGCACAAGGCATTTGTACCTTCAGGACAGACAGTTAATCACGTCTTTTACAAAGATGTCTTGGAAGGACTTCGAAAACGAGTTCAGCGAATCAGAACAGACATTGCAGATGATTGGGTGCTGCACCACGATAACACGCTATCTCACACTGCGCTGTCAATTATAGAATTTCTGGCGAAGAAAAACATTCAAGTACTTCCACATTCTCCATACAGCCCAGATCTAGCTATGTGAGATTTCTACCTCTTCCTTAAGTGAATATGAAGTTGAAGGGTCATCATTTTGGGACGATGTAAACATAAAAAATACTGTAGCACATGAACTAAACACTACAGGAAAATGACTTCCGGTACTGCTATGAACAGTGGAAGAAACGTTGGAACCGCTTTGTAACCTCCCAATGGTCATACTTTGAAGGAGATAACTTGCAATATCAGGTAAGTCCAATACATAATTAAATACGACATCAGTACACTTACCTTTGGCACATAACATATATACTGTATATATAAATATAAATATATATATATATATATATATATATATATATATATATATATATATATATATATATATATATAACTATTATATATATATATATATATATATATATATATATATATATATATATATTTATATATGCTCTTTATATCTATGTTCTTGTAACTATATATATTTAAATATTTATATATATATATATATATATATATATATATATATATAATATATATGCTTTTATAAGCATTTGTATGTATATAAAAATATATATATATATATATATACTAACTATATAATAACATAAATATATATATTTATATATATATATATATATATATATATATATATATATATATATATATATATATATATATATATATATATATATATATATTTATATATATATATATATATATATATATATATATATACCCTATATATATATATATATATACTATATATATATAACTATATATATATATATATATATATATATAAGTTAAAATAAGTTCTTTGATGTGTTTTTGGTTCTTCTTTGGTATAGGCTTCTATATGTGTTGTGGTGATGATTTAAAAGTCATAAAACAAATGATGATTTATTCAATAAAATATAAATAACAACAGTCTTCCCTTTATTGAGATTCTCTCTTTTTTCTTCGGAAGTTTTGATGAGCAGTCTCGACCTTTTCCTGTGGTTACCTCTCTTGCCAACCTATTCTTATGAAAAAAAATTTGTAGGTTGAGATGAGTTGATTCTACTGCTGCGGACTTTACCTGAAGTTTGACCTCCCTGACCTGAAAGTTGTTTTTTTTTTTTTTTTTTGGAATTAGGATTTCTTTCTTCTAAGAGGCAAGCAAGTTGTTAGTGAATCCAAGTGAGAATGAGAAGAGAACGGGAGGGAAGTGCTCAATAAGGCAGATGGAAGCCTTTTATACAATTTGCTTCGTACTGGTGTCAAAATTTTGCTTACGCAAATCTTGGCACAAGTACAAACATAAATATAAATTTTTAACTTTAACAAACAGTTATAATTGAGGGTGCTGTATTACTTCCCACTCTAAGCACGGAGTGGTAAAGCATATAAATACATAATATAAAAGAAATAATAATCATCCAAATGCATACATATTTGGGTGCATTCGAAAATGCGTACAAACATATAAAACATTTCAATGACTAAAAATAATAAAAAGAAATATATAAGGACAATGACATTCAAATATAAGCATATCTGATTATGTCCGTAGACATAGGCACAAATATAAACATTTGAATGTAAAAGATTACAAAATACAAAATGGTATATATACAAAATTCAAAATATTATACATAAAATAAAAGGTACACTCAAATATAAGCATATTTAATTATATCCGTTAGATATAAACAAATATACTAACATTTGAATGCAAGAAAATACAAATGTTACATAAAATATTAAATGTATAGCACACAAGTTGTTTGGAGAATGTCACTTGACGATGAATCGTGGAATTTTGACATTGGTAAGATTTAGTCCATACGTGAATATCTTGATTCATATAAGCCAAAATTGAGCGTCTTCATTTCGAAGTGAAGCTCTGACACTTGGATGAGACAAACTTATAGAGATCTTCAAAAAGAACTTGTTGCGATTCTGGTTTGGTATAGGATTTAATGTTCTACAATCACCACATGGGCATCACTCACCTGGAGTATTTTTAAAACGAGATAAAGTGGTGACGACCGGCCAGGGGAATTGAGAAAGTTGAAGGATACCAGTTCAATTTTGTGATTGCAAAATCTTCATTTGAACAAAAAATGGGAGATGGTACTGAATTATTTAGAATTCGAAGAGGGGCCTGAAGGTTCGTTGTGGAATTCAAACTGAGTTTCCGATCATAATACAAAATTAATTGAGAATGACAAAAGAACTCTGTATCGATAATGCTCGTTTGTGGCTCGCTTCAGTGATCTTCTTGGAGTTTTCTGTTTTGAATTTTTTAGTATTGTTATTGTTTTTCTTCTTTTTCATCATTATAGTTGTTTTCTCTTGGAGACGAACTTTTCTCGTTGAGGATGAAGGAGCTAGTAAGAGAGAGTGTAAGTATCCAATTCTTCATTGTTTGGCATCGTAATAAGTAGTTACTGGTGAAATGCTGATGGGTTATCAGAAGGTGCTGGGTGTTTTACTTCTGGGATTACCAATATATAGGACCCCTTTTAAAAGTTCTTTGAAGTGCTTTTGGTTCTTGGTATATAGGCCTCTATATGAGTTGTGGTGATGATTTAAAAGTCATAAAGCAAATGATGATTTATTCAATAAAGTATAAATAACAACAGTCTCCCTTTTATTGAGATTCTCTCTTTTTTTTTTTCTTCGTAAGTTTCGATGGCAGTTTCGACCTTCTCCTGCGTTTACCTCACTTGCCAAATTACTCTTTTTGGAAAGTTTGATGAACGAATAATCTAATAGCTTTAGTCAAATTAACTTTCAAAGTGTTTACCTCTTACTTAGCGAAAGTTGGGTTTTCTTGTAGTGCAGAGTTTCTTTCTTCTTAGGAGCAAACGAAATTGGGTACTGAGTCAGAGTAAAATAGAGAGGAAAGAGCGGAGAGCCTCAACAAGGCAGAGCCTTTTATACAATTTGTTTCCTTACTTATTTCAAATTTTTCCTTCCACAAATCTTAGCACCAAAACGAACTATAAATATATTTTTTAATATTTGAAAGTTACAGTGAAATTGATATATATATATATATATATATATATATATATATATATATATATATATATATATATATATATATATATATATATATATATATATATATATATATATATATATATATATACATATATATATATATATATATATATATATATATATATATATATATATATATATATATATATATATATATATATATATATATATATATATATATATATATATATATATAAATAATGAAAAAGAAGATATAGTGGGAGTGATAAAAGAAGATACTGTCTTCTCTGGGAGTTGAACCATCGCCTGTTTCAAGATAGGGACAATATATCCGATGCTACACAGCTGAGCTATCCTCCAGCAAAAAGAGTTGGATTCAGAACAGCTATAAAAGCAACCGAGCTCCAAATCAAGGCGACATCGCAGGTGTCCAGCCTGTCCTATCCCCTCGTTCTTTATATTTTTGATATTAATATTGCCTATTAATCGCAATTAGAAGATGTAAAAATAAAGAAAGAACATATCATGGGAAGGTAAAGAATTTACCTTCTGGGATTGAACCACCGCCTGTTGCAAATGAGGACAATATACCCGATATAGCATCGGGTATATTATCCTCATTCGCAACGAACTTGTGAAAACGTATTCTTTATCTTCGATACAAGCTTTACATTATATATATCAGTAACGATTAATATCACAATATTAACATCTTATATATATATATATATATATATATATATATATATATATATATATATATATATATATATATATATATATATATATATATATATATATATATATATATATATATATATATATATATATAACTGAAATATATATATATGTATATATTTATATATATATATATATATATATATATATATATATATATATATATATATATATATATATATATATATATATATACTATATATATATATAAATAATATGGTGTCTCAGAGAATACCTAACAACTGTGTGCTCCTTGTGAAGTTTTGCGTATGTATTAAGGATTTTCCGAAATAAAAACTGTGTCCTTGGTAAACTCTACGAGGAGGTGGGACAGTTACAGTTTATTTTTTTCGCATACGCAGTAGTCCAAATACGCGGAACTATGTAGATTCATTGGAAAGGTGGTATATTTTTTTATTCCAGATTTGAAAATGTACGTATGAAATTATGCATTAATTACTTAACACACTTTTACCTATAGTTTATACCGTACACACTATCCACGTTCAAAACATTGAATCTTTAATGGTGTACACGACATACATTAAAACAAACAGAGAGTTAACAAGATAGTTTATTACAGTTATAGGTCAGAAGGTATGTCGCAGGCCATCAACGTCTGCGGACGTACACTCTTTTAAAGATGCTGCTCAAAGTGCCCACCACCTGCACGGATACTTGCGGGGAATTGCCCTCTTCATTACAAATGTTATGTCGTTGCAAACCGTTGGATATCGTACGTAATTCCCGACAGAGTTTCGAATACGATGCTGGATGTCACAGAGGTTACTGGGGTGGTGTAGCCTGCATAAACTACAGATTTTAGGTAACCCCAAGGTAATAGTCGAAGGGTCAGGTCCGGGTGAGCGTGAGTAGCCACAGCACCAGGTCCATATCACC